>JAMXBD010001864.1:0-279357 GCA_024138025.1 Combretum micranthum
CATACTGCAACGGAAACATAGGGGTATAAGCTACACTAGCTTAGTGAGTGGAACTTCCGAATTACAATAAACACAACGCATTCAACCAAGTAATTAAGCAACCAAGTGAAATGCATCAACAAGTGAGTTTAGCAAACATATGACCAGCCGGAAATCATATGTGGATGGACTTGCGCCCTCCATCCCGGGTTAGCAGATTAACGAATCCTGCGGTACGACGCCGTTTAAGCTCACGGTCAACTGAACATAAAATTCGTTTTATGGATCACGATTAACCAACAAGTATTCGTTTTATGGATCACGATTAACCAACAAGTATTCGTTTTATGGATCACGATTAACCAACCAATGATAATGCTCCGTCCCCATCGTGATATGAATGAATCCAATTACAATTGAGTCAGATATGCATTAGTTCAATTCTTTTAGGTGGCCAACAATATTCGCAGACATCCAATATAAAATACTAGAAAATCAATCAATAGCTTAACACCCGGTTTCGATATTTCTTAAGTTCCGTTTCACACATCAACAGCAGACAAATATATAATTCCCATATACCCCATCATACATAATCATCTTTTTATCTTTACCTAGCAACTAATGCGACTATCATTACAATCACAAGTAATAATTGAAATCGGAAGAAGAACTCACTCGGCCATGGTACGCCGGTCTCTTAGTGACGATGGTCGGGTGATACGGTATTGTCGTACTCGGGTTCACCTACCAAATAAAGATAGCCTAATGAGAATCTCATCACTAAACTAATTCAAACTATGTATCTATACTTCACAAAATCGGAATTCTCGCTATTTGCGGAAGTTCCAACTTAAAACGGCCATAACTCGGTCATTTTAACTCGGAATTTCGCAAATTTTATATCGATCTCTATCTACTCCGAAAGATCTATCTATTTCTAGTATTATTTTCAAGTTTTGAAAATATTAGGGCCACGGAACAGGGGGATCAGATCTGTTCCGCAAGTGTTCCAATCTCAAAAATTTGTTTTGCTTTTGATAAGAAGTGTTCCTAGATGATGATTCATGCATGAATGATATGGGAATGAATTACTAATATGAATGCCATGTGATGAACTTAATATATGCATGGTCATCATAACTTTTGTGATAATAAACTCATATGAACTCTTAAGCGTTGAGAAATTCCCATAAAGATTATTTCTAAGAAGCTATTTTTTCCACATTATACTCCTTAGGGTTTCCTTGACCTTTAATCTTGTAATCCACTTATTATTTAACTAAAAATAAGTTCTCAAGGTCTATATTAATCATGGCCTCCATTCATGCATAAAAATTCCCATTTTTCATTTGGTAAACATGTCTTTGAACTAGCTTTTTGTAAAAATCCGAATTTTCTAAATTTCATTTTCTTGCATTTTTCTTAAGGGAAAACTTGTTTAATGCATTAAAAATTGAAGCTCCAATATGTATATTATCTACGGACTTCATTTAGCTTATAATACATCCAATTTAGACTTAAATACCAAGTGTTCTTGTAGGCATGAACCTAAGTTACGAATTTTAACCATTGATCAACATTCCAACATTTCTCATTCTAACTCCACTACTTGTTTTACATTCCTATCATGCCTAAACCCATCTAAACTTATGAAAATCATTCCTTCAATATACCTATTACACATACCCTTCATTTTTCTTATGAAACATAAGTTTAAAAATGATTTTGGTGGTTTTCAAACTAGGGTTTCCATTTCATCCGAATTTCCAACATCTCATATTTAACAAAACCTTTCTTTTTCCAATATTCTTGCTCCCCATGTGTGAAGATCTATTATCTAACTTCTCTATACATGAACAAGGCTACATTTTTATGATCATCAAGCATAGAAAACAAAAATAACTCTATGATCATGCATGTAAATGACAATGTGGGTATCTAAACTTTAGATCTACTAAGTATGATGTATAAATCATGGATCCCATGGCATGAACAACAATATGTGTGCAAGATCTCTATTTTATATGCATGAACAAGTGATTATTCCAACAAAAACTCATTCAAAGGCTAGATCCACTTCTTGAGATGGCTTGAGATTCTTGTAGTAGTGTTTTCATGTCCCTTGCTCATGCTCATTGGGATTTAGATGAGAAAAACACAAGAATAATCTTGCCATAACAAGATTTAGGATGAACAAGGCTTAAGATCAACCTACCAATGGAGGATCAAGGAAGAAATGAAGAAGACTTGTGTTGAAATTGAAAGGGAAGAGGGAGGGGGAAGCTCTCGGCCACAAGAGAGGAAAAGAGAGTGTTTTTCACTCTTTACAATTTCAAAACAAGAAGAAAATGAGGAGAGAGAGAGAATAATATGTATATATATGAAGGCATTAGGGTTTTAGTTGAATAAAAGTGACAAAAATAAAACAAAAGAGAGGGAAATATGGGGGAGGGGCGCCGGCCATAGGGGGGGTTTGTGTGTGTGTGTGTGTTGAATTTTGAAAATTGAATTTTGTGTAATAAAATGTAATATTTGTGTTAATTAATTAGGAAACAAAATTTCTTGGAAAAGAAAATTGAAATGAGTAGTTGTAAGGATGTAAGAATAGGGTATGGGTAGTGTGTAGTGTAGGTTGTACTTGTGAATAGTAGACAAGACATCTACTTTACCGGTTGTTCCGAAAACACGGGAAAAGCTATAACTGTAATTTTTATAGCTCGAAAAATTATGAAATTGATATTTTTGGAATCCTTATAAAATTACGGTTCTAATGAATATTCCGGAATATTTTTCTGAATCCGTGGCCTGGGGCACGCTTTTCCGTAATTGGGCTCGGGAAGGTCCGGAATTGAAAAATTCCCGAATTTAAAACTTTCAAAGGTTCGAAATGTACTTTGGAACAATAATTCATGTTCATTTACTTTATAAAACTTCTTTTATTATGAAATCGAAAGAAAGCCGGATCTAGGGTTTCTAGGCTCCTCTCTCTAAGCTGGAATCGGACCGATATAGAGTTTCGTTCTCCGGTTTCCAAAGTTCGCCCGATTACTATACTATCACTAGGAGAACTTGGGCATACCTTATAAGAATAATAATAATAATAATAATATCAACAATTTAGGGAATTAATAATATTAATCGTACTGAAAAACTCACTAATTACTAGCAGTAACGAAATACGAATAAACTATAAGATCGGATAATTCTAGCTATTTGAAAATTTGTAAAACTAATAGCTTAGAGGTCCTTTAGAAATATAATTCTAAAGGCACTAGCAACATGTTCTCAACATTTGCATCCCCAGGGCTCGCTTTTCGAAACTGGCACCTGATCAGATTGGAATAGGTCGGAATTTCACTGATCTCACCTTCCCAGGGCATCCTATACTTAATACGAACCAATTACACTTTTTCCTCTTGTTCCAACTCCTGGGTTTAGGAACACGAGATTATCAGATCTAGGTTACTGAGTTTCTTGAGGGCTTTGAAGACTCAGGTTTCCCGATTAACCTTCCGGTTTACACTACTGTCAACACAAGAACCGATATTCCACACTTATTATGACTTGTCTGATTGGGAGTTTTTTTTAAGGTCCACTCTCTTATAAGTATCAAATATCTCACCACATTCTCGGAATTCTTTTGGATTGAGTTTTATTCCCGAAGCCAGTCACTATTCACTTCTCAACAATTTGTTTTAGGGCTATTTTATCCGGATCTATAAGTCGGGGTTAAATAGGAAGTTTATCGTACATAAAGGTTTCAAAACAGACATATATTAAGTTGCCATTTTATTTCTGAGATTTCTTATGTTCCTCACAATTCAGAATTTTCCGAATTCGTTCGGAGTTTAGGACTTGTCAAAGTTCGGTTTTGACTCGGAGTGACTCTTAGGGTTTTATTTCCTAAGTTCATTTTTTAGAATTTGTTGAAATTTTCCAGGGCTTACAAAGGCTATCTACTTTATGAGTGGAAAAGTGGACAATAAAGGTGAACTAAGAGAAGGAGAAGAGCAGCAAGCTTGGGAAATTCGTAATAAGGTGAGTTTGAGGTTTTCAAGTATTGAAACATTTAGTTTATAATGTTTTAAGTGTAAAATATGACTTGGGTGTGTTAGCATGTAATGGAAGTGATGCATGCTTACCAATAATATCAAATTCTAATATTTATAAACCCAATGAAATCTCCGATTTGAGCTAGGTAAGTATACCTATCTAATGTAACATAGATTTTAGGGTATCGTCCTCGGGGATCTTGAAAACAAGTACTGGTATTACTAATTATCTACTATTTAGCCTAATTCTTGAAGTGAAATCTGTGAATTTACTACAAAACAACTAATCTAGCTGACCCTAAGATCAATTAAGTATGCTTTTAAAAGATGAATTTAATCATAAGACATAGCCTTCATCTTGATCCACCCTAAACCTTAAAATTCTAATGATAGTGGATTGATTAATGAAATATTCATGCTTTGCACTACAGGATCTTACTAAGTAAATCAATTACTCTCTTGAGTTAATTAATTCCTAATCCTACATAAGATAGTGGAGATCTCTCCCTCACTAAAATCACATAAGAGTGCATGAAAGTACATGATCCTTGTAACAAGAATTACATCCTTATAGCAGAAAATTGGAATTTCCCTACCTCTAGTTGAAATAAGCGATTTCTCTATTCATGAAGATTTATCTCATTAGATGAAACCTCTTCTTATTTAATAAGAATCATACATGCCATTAATTTGTACACAAATCAATCACAAGACAATGGAATCACATGAATAGATACAAAGACATAAACTTTTCATTAATCAAAAAGTAATTCAATTCACATGGTTTAGGGTTTCACAAGATGGAGGGTATGAAGAATCTACTTCTCCATAAGATTTACAATAAGAACAATAAATGTAGAAGAGATAAAAGAAATCATGATGTAAAGATAAAACCCTTGTAGATATCTTGTGATATCCAATTAATGCTAAAGCAAATTTCTCCTTGAATTTCTTCTTTTTTTCCTTCGTACATTCTCTTAGGGCTTAGAAAATATGATCCGAACTTCTCAAGTACGAAAACTAGATGCTATTTATAGTTTTCTAGTGATCCTAGGTCTATACGACTTGTTGCATGGTTGTGCTTGAGGC
This sequence comes from Combretum micranthum, assembly GCA_024138025.1. Taxonomy (NCBI): domain Eukaryota; kingdom Viridiplantae; phylum Streptophyta; class Magnoliopsida; order Myrtales; family Combretaceae; genus Combretum; species Combretum micranthum. Next base: position 5,124 of record JAMXBD010001864.1, read on the forward strand.
GAAGCTGAAAACAGAATCTTCAAATTTTGCCTTTGTTGCTTGTTGTGTTTTCTGTACCATTCAGTATGGCAATGTTAAAGGTAGTGCTGAAAACATAAACTTTTCTTCTTGTTCAAAATTGATCCAAAGTTGTTTGACTTGCTTTGATTTCTCTTGTATCATCATAAAAACTTCCAGATATTCTACTTAAACCATAAAATGAATATTTCATATAATAAGTATCCTTTTCTTCATCAAAACATAAAGATTACATAACAAATATATCCAAATAAGCACAAAGAATAAAGATCTTTCAAAACTTTTCAGGAAGTAGCAAGGAAATTGAGTTTGAAGGAGTTTTGAGCCTTAGAGTACACTCACAGTTGAAACAACAAGGTAAGACCTCAAATCAACTCTTTATATTATGAAGATGTGATGATAGGAAGATAAGACTATCCTAGTAATGTAAAAGATGAAGAATGAACATGTTTTGAGTTGTAGTTCTACTAGAAATTAACTTTGAGAGGAAAAGGGTGATAATATGTGCCTAATCTATGGAGAGAGTGATGAAACAAGCACTAAGTTTAATGTTGCTAGTGTTAAAGCTATCAAATGAAGAGTTTGTACACAGGAGTTCTGAAATTTTCAAAAGGACCATGATGAATTTAGGAATGTGCTATCAACTAGATGGTTTAAGACTTTAAACCTAGGTTTTTCATTGAAAGGAGTTTTTGGATGACTTTTGGGGCTTAAAAATGGGTACATGATCATGTTTGTAAGGAAAAAGGAAGATGCAACTAGTAAAAATTAAGACTAATTTCTACTAGTTGCATCTTCCTTTTTCCTTACAAACATGATCATGTACCATTTTTAAGCCCCAAAAGTCATCCAAAAACTCCTTTCAATGAAAACCCAAGTTTAGATTCAAAACAAGGAAAATCCAGAAGAACACGGTCAATAGTTGGGCTTATGAATCAACCTATGTAACACTTTGACCCTAAAAACATGGAAATACTTAGTTTCCTAGAAGAAAAAGGTCAATACACAAGGTTGTGTATTTGTCCACGTTCCTCTTTGACCTTTAAAACTCAAATGGATCGAGTTTTCCAAAAGAACAGGACCAGTACATAGGGTCGTGTATCTACCCGTGTTCCTTTTGATCTTGAACTCAATCTTTCCCAGAAAAACACAGGGAATAAACGATCTCATGTATCATCCTGTGTACCTTTCTGACCTTAAACCTAGGGGCTCCATAGCCAATATACAAATGTATCTAGCCATATAAAAGAATATAGACTAATACATGTGCCCAAACTACCCATGGACTTTTTATGCCTCTTATACCTTCATCAATCCTTATCTAAATTGCACAAAACTTGACCCAGTTCTTTCCTTAGACTTAAAATAATGCTTTAAACATGATCTTTAGGTAGATATGATTAAAACAAAGTGACCTAAATGTAATAAACAACACATATGGATTAAAAAGTAGTTAATTTTGAACTAATTCTTGACTTCAATTATGAATAGTTATTGGATATTAAGCTTGAAAAGGGATAGTAAGCTCAAACTGACTGTCAAGTACATTGGTAAATGTATGTTGCTCGTTAAGGTAGCATTAATAATCGGACTAAGAATTTAAACTTGACTTAATTAAGCATTGGTTACTGCTTAGCCCCTTACCCTAGGAAGTGGCATCCATGAACTAGATTGCGAGCCTGATCACAACTTTAGGATAATGTGGTAGATTAGGGGCTTAGGCCCCTATTAAATGTGTGGTTGGGCTCAACCGATATTTGATAAAGAAAATCCCAAGATCAAGAGATCAACTAAGAGCATATACAAAGTTGATGAGTTATACAACATATGAAACCCTACATAAACTATTGCAATGGATCATGCTCGTTGATGGCGACTTTAGATGAAATGACCCGAACGAGACTATCTCCTTCTTTCTTTTTTGGTAAGTTTTAGGGACTTATTAACCTGTCCTCCCTTTGGTGCATGGTCCAATGATGGAACCCTACCCCTTTTGTTTGGTGAAAGTCCTTAATACTCTTGTGCATGTGAGTAATTATGGGACACAAGAAATACTTTTTACTAGCATAAAATATTATCAAACTTAACTTGTGTTTATTACATTAGCTTAAGCATGTATCTCAAGTGTATATGCTCTTGATTATTACATACTAGGTTTTGCTGCTCACATTTTACTATTTTAGGTTTCAAGGGTGATCATTTCGTAACCTTCATTATGATTCTCTTAGGTATGAGTTAGTGACGTGGAGGAGTAGATGATCATTCCTTTATGGATTATTTGAGACTTTAGGGAGAGTTTTATTACTAGACTTTCAAATGGTGGTAATGATGTCCAACATGTTTTCTTTTAGGTATTGTGCCAAACATGTGTACTTGGGTTGAGCTTGGCTCCTCCTTTATGGTTACTTTCTTAAACTGTTTTAAACCTTAAATTTTTTTTCTCTTTCTTAAGATGCTTCTTTATATGTGTTGCATTATAGTTCATCAATTGCTGACGATTCATTAAATGATGTTTTGTGGTTTTACCAAAGAACCTAATCATGATTTTATAACTAAAACTTGATTAGCAACCCACTTAGCTAACAGAACCCTTGAACATGTCATCTGGAGACGACGTATGCAGTGAAATAACCATGCCTTTATGTACCCTAGGGGCTAAGTTGTTTTAGTATGTATATAACATATATATTCATAATTAAAATCTACATATTATAAATATATAATATATGTTATAATTTATTAGTTATATAAATTAAATATGTTATATATGTGTGTGTATGTGTGTCTGCAATGTACTATATAGATTATGATGAACTAAGGTTGGTTATAATCTTGTTTTGATGAGAAAATATATTACACAAATACTCCACAACTTAGTTAAGCTACATTTAATAATAAAAACTTGTTTTTGATATGTTTAAGAAATATATATATATATATATATTTGTCTTTGTATGTGTGTTGTTCTTTGCAGATCGTATATAAACAAATTGTCATGCTCCAGTATTGATCATGGAATTCATCAGGGGCTCGATTGGTCCAATTGAAGTGTAAATCTAAGGTACGACGAGTGGAACATAAAAAAAAAAAAAGGACAACCTTGGTCATGGCCTTGATCGTAGGGTAAATCGAGGGCTCGACAAGCTGAACTTTGGGGTGCAACAATTTTGAATCTAAGGCCCAACAAGCACAAACTTAGTTGAGGGGTAAATTGAGGCGCGACAAGTTTAGGGCGTGATAAGTCTAGGGCATGACAGTTTAAAAAATAGCTGTGGCAGACTTTTAAATTCAACCGTTAATGGTTCTTTTGGGGAAAACGGCTATGTTTTTAAAGTTGAAATATATATATATATATATATATAGTGTTCTAGGGTGTTTTTTTAAAGAGAGAGAAGAGAGTAAAGCTTAATTTTCATAAGGTTAGTGAGCTAATATTATAAGATACTATTCACTTGTTTTATATGAGTTGTTTTAGTGAAGACCTCTTGTGTTTGAGGCAATAGGTAAAGTCATCATTTGTTGAGACACTTGTGTGAAATCCTTATGTGTAAGGCAATGTGCAGTACTCGGTTATAAGACATTTGTGAAGTCTCCATGTGTTGAGACACTTATGTGAAGTCCTCGTATGTGAGGCAATGTGAACTCCTTGATTGTGAGGTATTGTGTGAAGTCCTCTGTGTTGAGGCATTTGTGAAGTCCTCTTCGTAAGGCAACTGTTTTGTGTTGAATAAAATGTGTAAAGTCCTCCTTGAGTGAGCCAAATTGTGGATCGTGGAGACTAAGAGACGGGCTGAACTCCACGTTAAATCTGATGTTATCTTCTCCTTCCCTTATCTCATTATTATTATTGTTGTAATTGTACGTAAAAGGATAAAGTGGATAATGGTTGGATAAGTGAGCATAAATTTGGTTTAAAAACCTGCCTTGTAGCTTTTGCTTCCACATATGTGTGTGTAATCAAGCTTAGCTGCGCTTTTTTTTTTCCAACATATTATGTGTAACATATTGCAAATTTATATCAATATATAATATAAATGACATATAGATTGTATAGATTATATATAATATGTATATATAACATTATATATAAAATGTATATAAAATAGAAATTATACATATTATATTATATTGATATGCACATAACTAACATACTCTATAAGTTATATAAATCATATAACATATATAACAAATGTCTCAAGGGTATATACATAGTCCATGTATTATATATCTGTTAGTTAAAAAATATATACCCTATTTTTTTGTTACCATCAACAAGAAGTGAGTAGATATAAGGTGGATAAGATGTAAAGCACTACTCATACCTTATCCTGTAAGCTATATGTAAGCCCTGGAAAATTTCAGTAAGTAATTCCAAGATGAACTTCTAAAATAAACGCTAAAAATCACTCCAAATTAAAACCGAATTTCAACTAGTCCAAAAACACGAACGAATTCAGAAACTTCTTAATCTTGAGAAAATGAAAATCTTTAAACATAAAATGAGAACTCAACAATCTTCAAATTCAAAATCACGACGTACAAAAAAATTCCACAGTTAACTCCGATTTATAAAAACATGTAATATAAAGCCCAAAAACAAATTATTAAAAAGCAAATAACAATTGACTTTCGAAAATATAACTCCATTCAAGAATTCCAAAAACGTTAAAAGATAATAAATACTTATAAAAATGATATATAAAATAAATTTCTCAAATTAAATATGTTGTATAAACATAAAATATCAGTTTCCAATTTGGCAAAGATCTAAACCGGAAAATCACCCGAAAACCTTAACCGGAATACAATAGTGTAAGTCCGGCAATCTAGCGCCCCTAACCCTAAAGACCGAGATGTAGTTTAAATATATAGATTAGCTCATAGTAATATAAGTTTGTTTAAAAATATCAGATTGGTAAATTTTTGACCTATTTCGAACCCGTTCGGATACAGACTTCGAAAAGGTGTCCCGGGGCTCGAGATATAAAAAAACTATACCAATAGTACCGTTAGACTCGTAATCTCATAAGATTTCTAAATATATCAGTTATATAATTTTTTGGGTTATAAAAGTTACAATTATAACCTCCTTATCGTATTTCCATTATTACCGGTAATTGATTAGTCTTTTGCACTATTCATTTTTATTTCATTACAAAATTTTATTATTCTTATAAAACCCTATATTATTAGATAAATATTTTATATGTTATAGAAAATATTATTTTTCTAAAATTTAATTCGTTTCGAGTCTTTATAGGATCAGATTTTGTTTAAGACCCGATACTAAAAATAAAATAAATTAATTTAATAATTGAAAAATATTTTAAAAATATTTTTATTTTCATAAAATAATTTTTTAGAATTTTTCGGGTTATAAATAATATTATTTATAGCCCATATTTGCGTATTTTGATCATACCGATAACATATTTGTTAAAATACTAAAATAATTCAAATAATTATTTAATTTTAATTATGAAAAATCTGCTACAAATATTTGGAATAAATTTTTCAATTTTATTTTATTATAATTTATTTTGTTAAAAAAAGTACGTTTACAACTCATACCTTCAAGTACACCTTACACATATCACTTCCTTTTCACTTCAATCTTTCCACACATTAACCCACACTTCATGGCAGATTTTGACCCTTCTTTATGGCTACCATTATCCTTTATTTACTCCATTTTGACCAAATTAATTATTTTTCCACTCCTTCTTAAGAAAGTTACATTACACATTAATTATACAATTCAATTTTGAGTCAAAATTCAACAAATTCACTCTCTCCTCTCTCAATATTCAGGTGCAGCATGTCTTCTTGGCTGCCTTGTTTTTTTTTTTTCTCTTTTTTTATTTAATTAAAACACTCATTTTCTCTCACTCCTTCATTTACTCACTTTCCTTCTTTCATTCTTTAGTCTTTCTCTCTCATTTTTCCTCTCTTTCTTCTTCATTTCCTCTTGCTCCTCCATGAAAAACAAGCTGCCCCCTTCTTCTTCCATGGCTTCCACACCTATTTCTTAAAGATTTCTAAGCAAATCTTCTTCCCAAAGCTCCATAGGTGATATAGGTAAAGTGTAATGAAGGTTTCATGCATCAAATGACCTTCCATAAGCTTAAAAGCTAGGATGATGATGCTAATAATGAAACACTCCTTTTCTCTACTTTTATTATCTTGTATTTCAATTATTTTCTTGTTTAAAGTTGATATGTTTTGTAGATCTAAATTTTTGTAGCTTTGATTTTCGTTTATGCCATGGATCTTGTTATTTAAGTTGTTATCTTTGTTATTTCTTATGATTTATGTATAGATCGATCATCCACATGTCTATCTTAGTGATTCATGCATTTAAAACTAGTTTAGAAGACTAGATCTAGTGTTTTGAGTTCATAAATGCATTAGATCTTTGTTTATGTTCATGAACAACTTGCTATAGCATGATGATGGTAGGAAAATTGTAGGAAACTCAAGATCTATTTTATTTTCAACAAAAACAACTTTTGAAAATTTGGATGAAAATGGAACCATATTTAGAAAAGTGGTTTTTTCAACTTCAAAATGTATATTTTTCATTTAAAATGAAGGGCTTAGGGTATAGATACCATAAATGAAATATTTTGATAAGTAAAGTTTAGATCCATGATGTTTATAGCTTATTACCATGCATTTGTTTTATGTTATGTTCATATTAAGTAGATCTTAGTTATAAACTCAAACAAAATTGTGAAATTCGTATTTTGGCAAGACCCATTTAAAAACCACTTTCCAAGTGTCAAAATGTAATTTTTACTTAAGAAAATGAAGGCTTAATATATGTATATCATCAAGACTTCTTTTTACAAGAATCAAAAGTGATTTCCAAAAGTTATTTTCAAAATAAAAATTCTATTTTCGGATTTTGGCCAAGGCCTATTTTAAAAACATGTTTTCCAACTCAAAAATGAAGTTTTTATTTAAGAAATGAAAGGCTCTTAGGATAGGATATGTGAGGAATGGATTTTCATAAGCTTAGATAGATTTTATCAAAAGATATGACCAAAAATAAATTTCTAAATTCGGATCCCAACCAAGACCAATTTTTAAAACCCATTTATCAACTCCAAAACTCATGTTTCATGTGAAAAATGAAGTATATAGGTAATAGGTATCATTAAGTAATGATTTTTACAAGTTAAAATGAGTTTAGGCATGAGTAATGTGTAAAACAAGTAATGGAATTAAAATGGAAAATTTTGAGTTAGTGATCAAATTGTCAAATTCGTAATTTGAGATGATGCATAAGTAATCACTTAGTATTTGAACTCAAATTGCAAGTTTTATGTGTTAAATGAAGTCCTTAGACAATAGATATAGTAAAGCTTCAAATTTTGATGCATTAAACAAGTTTTCTCATAAGAAATGTAAGAAACGAAATTTCAAAATTCGGATTTTTGTGAAAAGCTTGTTTAAAAACATATTTGCAAAGTGTAAAATGCAAATTTTTGTGTAAGAATGAAGTCCTTAGTGGTTATGTATGATTGAGCCCTAATTTTCTAAATATCAAATGATTTCTACTTAAAGGAATCACTCAAAAACCAATTTTTACCAAATTCGGATTTTGGAATCAACCCCACTTGAAAACATGTTTACCAAGTGTAAAATGGAAATTTTTATGAAAAATGAAGTCATAAGTAGTATATATAATGAAGACTCAATTTTGACAAAAATAATTATATTTTCTTAAGTAACAAATCCAAAACAAATGGAAATGATAAAAGTTAGAAAACTAGATTTTTCATAAGTAAGTTGTCATTATGGTCTTGCAAAATAAAAAGTTATAAAATTTCCTTTTAGCAAAATCATCAAGATCATGCATGCAATAGGCTCATCTCATGTCATTCATGTTAGGAAATCACTCATATTGCATGTATAGTTAAGTTATACAGTAGGAACATTTCAAACATTTACAAAACTATTTTTCGGAAATTGAAATTGTTGCTGCCCTAATTGATCCGAACTTTTCGAAGCTTCAAAGTTTTCAAAACTTGAAAATAATATTAGAAATAGATAGATCTTTCAAGTAATAGAAATCGATATATAATTTGCGAGATTCGAGTTAAAATGACCAAGTTATGGCCGTTTTAAGTTGGAATTCCCGCTTAGGACGAGAATTACGAATTTGATAATTCGTATAAGATCGTTTAGATTAGTTTGAGTTGAAATACTTATTAGAGTATTTCTTCCTTTTTAGGTGATCCGAAATCGACGATTCCCTGCCACCGAATTACTATTACTAGAAGACCGGTGATCCAATGGCCGAGTGAGTTTTCTCTTGTTTTGTTACCTTGATTGTGCTTGTAGTTAGTTGCATTAGATTATAGGAACAAGATAAAAATCGATATGAATGGGGATGGGATATATGATGAGGCTGTGATGAATGTATGCCAAAGAATACTAAAGCATATCGAAACCACGATTTGATTGGATAACTGCACGTTCATATTATTTTGTTATGTGTATGATATTGGCTGGTCTCTAAAGAATGTATAAATATTTTGACCTAAGCAAAAAGTAAATTGATCATGCATCGCATGGACATATTGCATTTGGTAGCGTGCTACTCCTACGCAGGTTCGGTATGGTCTAAGGACTCGTTTGGATAATGAGACCCGGGATCAGAGCTCATTCATAGGAAACTAAGGCGCATCGGGATGCATTCCATGTGTGAGCCTAGCCGAGGCGAGTGCTAGAGCGAGGGCTTGGGGACTAGCAGCAGTCGTGTAGACTTCAATACCATCCCTAACCAAGATACGGAGGGCGTAAATCCGTTCTGTGTGTGGGTTCCGGATACCCATACATAATTGCTTGCTCACGTGTTTGTTCATGCATAGCATATGATTGATTAATGATTGCTTGTTCTGGTACGGAACTAAGGAATTCTCACTAAGCTAGTAGCTTATACCCCAATAGTTGTTTAAATGAACAGGTTATCTCAAGAATGCAAAGTGGGGACCGAGATGGTTGAAGCCGAGAATGGCTTCGGGATTCCGGCAAGAAATGAGAATGTTGAAGTTATCAGCTAGTTTTATGATTTGTCTTGTAATAGTTTATGTAGGGAAGTCTGTGGATGAATGTAATTGAAGTTGAATAATTTGTATTTTGAAGTATAGTGGTTTGTATCGAAAGTATAGTGGATTTTATTTCCTTTACATTGTTACTCAATTGTATCAACATAAAATGTATCATTCCGATGTGTCTCCTTTATATGTTAGACGCCTTATACATAGTATGGAAGCCTTTGCGTGATCGAGGTGGTCATTCTTAGGCTTTAATTTTGTGTATGGTGGACTGCCACGTTCAGGGTATCCTTCGGGGCATAACACTATAGGGTATTGAATTTGATACCTGGAACCTACCCATGGCACTTTGTACCCATCTTATAGTCTATAAAACTTGCAGGGTATAGGGTACCCTATAGAACTTATAGATTTTTTTTTTAATAAAATCTCTATATTTTTTTTCTTTTTTTCTTAAACTTTAAGTTTATAGTATTTGATATGATTTCATCTAATATATAAAACTATATTATCTATATATATTCACTATAAATAACATGTGGAATAGAATTTTGAAAGTAATTTGTTAATATTATAAGTTCTCCAACATATCGAATTTGTTTGTGTAAAATTTGAAAATTGTAATGAATACTTATAAAATCCATTTATGTGATATTAAACAAAATTGTATAACATGTAGCAAATTCCAAAATTTAGAACATTGGCACTAATATTATATTGCTCAATTTTAGAAGATAACAAACATTTTTATATAATTTAGGAGTTCAAGTATATACATACAATCGTAATTCTTCTAAAGTAAAAATAATAAGTTCTTCCAATAAAAATTTTCAAAAAGTAGTCCACAAATAATAATCTTTAACAAAAGTGATTGTATGATAAAAAATAAATTATTATAATTTATATATTATATATTAAGATTTATTTATAATATTTAATAAGGTAAGTACAGGAAACTTGGAACATGTACCATTTATATATCATATTACAAGTTCCAAGGTAGGTATAGGGTATGAAGACCCTGTTCTTGTATCTTACTCTATGAGAACAAGTTCCAAAAAACTTGTACCTATACCCGACCTTATGACCCTTAATACCCACTCGGACCCCACCCAGTCAAGTGGGGTACGGGTAGGTATCATATACATGTATGACAAGATTATTTGCTCACCTCTACCATCAATTATTATTCATTAATATCTTACTTATTTAACAACGCATTATAAAATCACCTATTATAAAATCTTTTTCTTTAATTATATGAGCAATACACCTACATAATTTGTTAAATATGTCTAATTGGGATAATAATGATTTTAAAATATTAATTTCTAAGATAATACAAAATATTTAAATTCTGACGGATCTATATATTTTTATATGTTTTATCAATTAGTAAATGGGTTGACATGAGACATGGTATAAATGGGTTGAGCCACGAGTTTATATTTTTATACACAATTAATAGATAGGTTGAGTCTTGGGCCAAGGCTTTTTAGACACAAACCTATTAAGATACGATATGGTAACACGAATTGTCAGCATAAGAATTACTAATGATTTCAACATGAGCTTATGCATGACTCATGTAGGAAGTCATATTGTGCACAAAAGAGAATTGATGCTTATCCATATAGGTTTTCCCTTTATACACGACCATGAACATAACTTATGTTATAGGTCATGTACCTCTGCCATTTTAGTTTTATGTCAAACACGAGTCCCATGTTTACTTGTGTTCAAAATCGTGTAGATACCCTTTTTATTCATTTATATAAATACCCTTTGCACCTTACATTACCCCTTTGTCTACTTGTGTTCTTCCACAAAAATCTATCATTTGTGCACTCTCTCCCCTGCACTCATGTCCTCGCAATTTTTGCATAAGATCATCATCTCTTTGTTGAGGCTATAAGGTAAGTAATTCAAATGAGGAAGATTTAGAGGATGACAATTCTATTGAGCATGGTGAAGAAGTGAGTAGTGATTTAATTGAAGAAGAGTCAAGAGATGAGGATAGGGATGATGATGGTGAAGACGATGGAGAAGAGGATGATTGATGTTGTCATTGGTTTTTCATAATTTCTCATCTTTTTTTTCCTTGCAGACATTATTTCGATATTATTGCTTATGCATTGTTGAGAGAGCTCAACTTGAGCAAAACATTTTTCATGAAGGGTTATGTGTATGACTAGGGTAAGCTAATTTCTTATTTTTCTTTTTCACCTTTTCTTTTTCTTTTACTGTGTCATTATGTTTATATATAGATATCAACCTAATACATATAAGTAGTGATGTTTCAACAACACACCAAGTTTCATGATGATTTCACTCTTTCAAATTGCTATATTCTCTACAAGCCATGAAACTGGGGAAGTATTAGTTTCTTTCACTTTTCTTTTTCATGTTGTGTTTTCTTTTGAAGATATTCGGGACAATGTTTGATTCTAAGTATAAGGAAGGGTATGCAAGAAAATGTCAAATAATTTTGAAGTTTTCCTAGAATTTTCTCCATTTAAGCATTACAAATAAATGAGTTTAAACTATTAAATTGCTACTTTAAGGAAAACCTAAAGAACTCATTTAGATTAACTTATTTTAAGTACTTTACATTTAACGGTAAGGAAATTTTGGGTAATTTTTTTTTATGCTCAAAATTCACTTCTTATGTTATATCTTTTATACTTTGATATAACTGACTGATAAAACCTTAGTGGGAGAAAAGTTGCTAGTTATTTAGGCTTTAATCTTGGATTTAGGATTAGATCAAGGCCACTTGTAAGAGGTTAATTAGTTGCATTTTAAGTGTACTATAGAATACGTTTTTCCATTAGAAACTTTGAGAATCTTATGATTTTTAGTGAAAGAACAAATGAAATTTGTTATTTGGAAATATTAAAAAAATAAAATATTTAGGAGCATTTACGAAAAACAAGAAGAAATTTGGATGAATAAAAAGGTTTAATAATGGGCTTCATAGACTTATGTGACTAAGATGGGGAGGTGCCCTATTTAGGGGATAACACTTATAGACTTCAATGCCGAGCGGGATCATTAGCTAAAATCTCATTATAGGGGTTGTGAGAAAAAGTATAAGAAAACTAAACTTAATCAATTAAATTATAGTTGAATTTAGAGTTATAGAGGTTTTATAGTGCCCCTTTAAAACCTAGTAGCTTAAGATCATCTAGCCCAAGGCATACTAACTACGGAAACTACTTTAATTCAAAAAAATGAAACAAATTAATAAAATCTATATTGACTTAAGTAAGAAATTCTAAGAAACACCTTCTTTTAAGGGATAAGGTCTGTTTATTTAAGAGATAAACTTAGGATTATTAATTGAAATCCCAGTTGAAAGCATGAAAATGGAAGAAACCCAAGGGATAGATGGATGCAATATGCTTTCACTATAGACTACCATGATTAGAGAAGTGAATGAGGAAAGTATATACTCTTAAGTAAATATATAAGGGTTAATGTCATAAATGGTACTGGAACTTTAACAAAATATGCAATTAGGTACTTTAACTTTGAAATTGATCAACTTAGTATGTATAATAACTTTTCATGCATCTAATCTCTGTCGAATTGGCTAACAATGTTATCTTATACAATGTTTTTAATTAATACGATGGAGGTACTAGTAACATACACAAAAAGTTCTTTTAGGCTAAATTGATCAATTTCAATGTTCAAATATCTAATTGTATATTTTGCTAAAGGTAAGATATCATTTGCAATATTTACCCATCATATAAAGTGTGATTAGGTCTCTATTTACTTAGTCGACCTTGTATTTGACTTTGATTTTGAGATTTCTGCTTTGATGGCTCAGGTAAACTTTGAGTTACTTAGATTAGTCAAAAGTATCTTAGATACATGTTGGTACAAGATTGGGTGATGAGTAGAGAAGTTAAAAACTTCTTAATCTAAATGATGGACTTGACTAGATGCAGATAAAGAGATCTAGAGTAGTAATAATTTTGAAGGAATTTGTTATCCATGATTTGCCTTGATTAATTACTTAAGGATAAGCAATGTTTAACTATGACAAAATTTGATAAGCGTTTGAAGACTCTTAGTTAGTTAGGCTATTTTAAGTTTTATTGTATGGTTTTAATGAATATTTTGAGTATAATGGTACTTATTTGATTCATATGTTGGTTTTAGGGTTTTAAGGTGATTTTTAGCTCAAGAAAGGAATATGTATAAGTTTGAGTAGTTTTGGTGAAGATTTGTTGACTTTTGAGGTAGTAAAGGGTACAAAAGTTTCAACACAAGTAGTGTTAAGGAGATGTGTCACGAACATTATAGGATTTCCTAGAGTACACAAGTATGTTAATGACCTGTGCTGAAAGTTGCATTCAATGGATTTATAACTTTCGTACTAAACAAGGGCCTTAAACACAACTTATGTCCAGGTTCCAGTTGCAGATGTTATACAAGAAAATCTTTGTTGAGAAAGAGTACACGAGTTTTTACATGGTTGTGTAGACACCATGATGAACTTGTTTTTACAACTATTATAAAAAAAAATAAAAAATAAAAAACCATTCTCTAGTCATTGAAATTAGACCTAATTATCACTTTAGTTGAGTTATAGAGAAAGAAAGAGTGCTTTCAAGTTGGGAACATAGGAGATCATTGGAGATTACAACATTCAAGTTAAAAAGTGATTTTTGATTGTGAATTCTTTCTATTCTTCTTGTATTTGTGCTTCAATAGCTAGATATATGAAAGAGTAGTGTTTTTAGCTAGACTTTGAGAAGCTATAACCCTAATATGTAATTGAGATTGTTTTCTTTCAATGATAATTTAGTTTCTTGAATTCATTTAGGTGTTTTTTTTTTTATTGTTATTGTTTAATGAGGACGACCTAGCAAACACCTTTTTGAATAAGATGGAGTCGTCCGAAGGAGAGGAGGAAGTAGCCCAAATGCCGCTGGCCTATATTCTACATGGCCAACCTACGTTGCAAGCATATACTACTGATGGTTTCATCTTTCAAGTTTTAAAACCGCTAACGTCAATTCTAAGCTACCAGCTTTTATTTCATGTAATAGTACATATAGGGTCCTTTAGACTTGTCATTGAAAATAACATTTGATCTATTTTTAAACCCTAATTTAAGAGAGTTTTTCTCTTTGATATTGCATCCATTGCAATTGTATGTGTTTTAGAACATTCGATGAGTGTTCTTGTTTCTATTCATGCTTACTTGCTGCGTGAGAGTGGTATCAAAGCGGGAAAAGTTCCTGTAGAGATATCAAGAGATGGCAATTTTGGAGGTGGTGACATCTTTGATGTTGTCTAGGATGTGGAAGCCCTAAGAACTGAGTCATGGGCTCAAAGGGCGGTATAGGACACCACGGATCAGAGAATCTAAAGTTTAGACCGGAGTCTTGAAGATATGTGATGCGAAACGAAAATCCTAGGTATATGAAACCTAAGACCCAACGCTCGACGATGGGTTAGAACCCTAGGATCACCTTGGAATAGGCGATAGGAGCGTGATCTTAACCAAACCTACCGATTAGAACCAACACTATCAAGAAGCAGAACCAGACCCCAATCAAACTTGTCAATTGGAACCTAGGTTATCAAATTAGATTTTCCTAAGTTTTAATGAAGAAACCTGATATAGTTTTTTCTCAAGAACTAAGAGAAAATCCTCATAATGGAAGAAAATACTCTCAAATTTGTCATTCAACTAATATCCCATAAAACATCTATACATAAGGTTTATATAGGATTCAAAATAGCCTTGGAAAACAAAAGGACAAGAAAAAAAAAAGAAAAACAAAAGGTCATTACGTACAGAACATACGTCGTCTATACGCCAGAGGTGTACAGCCAACGCCGATGGCATAGATAAAAAGCACTAGTGGCATTCTTGATGGTGTTAAGGATTTCACTACAGGTCATTCCTGGTAGCTCAATAAGTTGGCTATATACCCGCGGTCTAAAGGCCTATGCTGACAGCATAGATTATGCATCGGCAGTATTGGCAGTTGTGCACAGGTCTACACTAAACGCTGGCTTTCTACAATTGTAAGCTGGCAGCTTCCCTTCTTCAATAGTAGTTTCTAGCAAATTCATAAGTTTATTACTTGTGCTAGGGACTTATTAGTTAGCTTCAATCTCCTGAATCTCCTTAATCAATCCATGTAAAGCTTCATTCATCTGCTTTACTCTTGCTCTAGTCATCGGTCCTCCAATATATAGCAATGGATCTTTCAATTTTGTTGTTTCCTTTGGAGTTGATGCTACCTGATCCCCATCATTCTGATTGAGCGTTTTGATGTGATGGGACCCGATACCAATAAAGACAGGGATGTTAGTGGGAGACAACTAAAGATAAGAGATGTTTACGGTGATCTAATCAATCCACCTATAGTTGCAAATCAAAGAACTTATAATTTTGATGAAGAATCCAATGAGAAAGATGCAATTTTATATGAAGAAAGAAAACCGTAGAGAAGAGGAGATGGTGGTGGTGGCAGATATTGAAGAGGCTACTATTGGTATGATCAAGGCGATCATGAAGATTTTCGCCAAAAGGTAGATAGCCCCTGCTTCAATGGTAATCTCAATATTGAAGAATTCTTATATTAGCTGGCTAAAGTAAATATATTTTGCAATTACATGGAGATTCCTAAAGAGAAAAGGATGAGATTGGTGACTTGTAGGTTGAAAGACGATGAATCTGTATGGTGGGAGAGTTTACAACAAAAAAAAAAAAGAGAAGTCGTGAAGGATAAGCACTTGTTAGAACCTAGTATAGGACGAAGCTATTATTGGAAGATGAATTTCTTCCTCTTTATTATAAAGAAATCATATTTCAACAGACCAAAGATGTCATTAGGAAAATAAATCGATGCCTGAATATTCTACAAAGTTTATGACGTCGGCACAAAGTAATGATTTAAAGAAGGTATATGATGAATTTGAAAAATCAATAAAGCAGCAAGAGACTTCCAAAGTTGCTTAAGTGCAGTCATTATGGGTGAGAAAGAGAAAGAAGGAGTTTCTATAACTATGGATAAAGATTGTGATATTAAAGTTATACAACAAGTCATGACAGTAGTGGGATAAACTAATGGTGGGATTCTAGGGGTATTAAAAGAGGATGAAGTTCCTACTCCAAAAGAAAATAGGAAAAACACACTAAAGAGACCTCATCTGAACCTTTAGAAACTATCCCTCCTAAAGTAAAAAGGAAAACTTGTGGATGAGAAAATTGAACATCCACCAGTTATTTCCACTGAACCTGATAAAAAGAGATATGTTCCTGATGTACCACCTGAAATTATCACAAGAGATGTTGAGACTCTTGAAGTCATTGAATTTAAACCTATGGAAACACCTGTGCAAGAGGAGAAAACAAGTGGAACCACTCCTGTTGAGCCAGAGGAGGAGAAAGATAATGAAGTAAGTGAGAAACCAACTAAAGTAGTTGTTGGTGAGCTAGCAAAGATAGTGGAAGAGGAAAAGTTGATTGAAGCAATTGAAGCTAAGGAGAAACCAAAAGTCAAAGTGGTTGTAAAAGAAGTAGTGGAGGAGCCACGAAGTAAATCGATTGAAATTAAAAGCAAAGGAAAATAGATGAGGAAGAGAAGGTTAATCTTTTGATGACCTTAAATGCTGAGGTTATAAGGTTCAAGCGATTGAAAGAATTATATGATATATTCCCTTTCTACCTAGACAGTACACCTTTATATCCAAAGGAGAACTCAAGGTTGAGTTCTACTGAGATGAGAGAGAATGATGCAGACAATCTAGCAGACAACTATTTGAATAAGAGAGAGTCATCCAAGAAGGAGAGGAGGAAGCAGCCCAAAACATTGTACGCCATCGGCTTACATATTCTACACCACCATCCTACACTGTCATCCTATACTACTATGGTTTCATCTTTTGAGTTTTGAAACCGCCAACATTAATTCTAGGCTACCAGCTTTTATTGCCAGGTTTAATTTCCATGTAATAGTACATATATAGTCCTTTACACTTGTCATTGAAAAAAACATTTGATATAATTTGGGAGAGTTTTTCTGTTTGATATTGCATCCATAACAATCATGTACGTTTAGAATATTTGGTGAGTGTTCTTGTTTTTATCCACGCTTTCTCGATGCGTCATTATTAAATAAATATATCTGAAGTATATATCAAATATATAATGTATCATACATACTATCAAATATATAATGCCTTACATAAGAAGATTCTCTTAATGCTAATCTCTTTTTCCAATTTTATATTTTACCTCATCTCCTTAAGTTTTAAGGAAAAAAAATTCGAAAGATGCCAACAACTACCAAAGTCACATGTCTGCCCCTTCAATGACCTTGAAAATGATTACTCTAAGATAAAAAATAAGAAAAGGATAATCTTTCTCTTTTCCTATATTAATTATAAAACCTTTTTTTATCAAGTGGACTTATGTAAAATTAGAAATGCAAATTAGCAATAGATTAAAACTAACGTAGCATAAAAAGGCATAACTTTTTGCAATTAAAGCCATAAGTGTGCAATAACTATTAACTATCATGAAAATTTGGAATTTCAATTCACAACTACTTTAGAAGAATATTGATCTTATAAGTAGAAGGTGAGGGGTTCAAACCGTACTCAATACACTGAACATGCTAAACCAACAATAAGCCTTGGTTTATAAACTCACAATTAAAAATTGTATATGCAAATGTCTAAACATAATCATATATATTAAAGGCTTAAAATATATCAAAATAAAACAACATGATTGGCATTAAATTAAAAACAAAATTTTCTTGAAAATATTGTTATGCCCAGTTATTTAAAAGAAATAATAATACCCCCAAAGCAATCAAGCCATTAAAAAGGCGCGGTATGCGTATGACACTTGAGTAAATGGACAACATGCAAGATGAAAAGGCACGTAGACGCATAAGGCAACATTTATGTAGGTAGAATACGCTTGGTATACAAAAGCACAAGGCACACAATTTTGACATGTGAATGATGTGGTGCACAACACTATTGCTAGGTCTAACTTTTAACATGCTGATAAATTTTTGATTTGGTATTAATAGACCTATTTGAGGCCAACTTCTCAAATACACTGATATCATCCCAATTTCCATTGAATTCTTTTGACATTGTCGCTCAAATCAAATAAAATTTGTTTGATTCAAATTGAGCATGTGAACAAAAAAGTGTTGAGAAATTAGATAAATTAATTTTATTTTCCATATGTTTACTTTGTATGAAAAGTTTATGACATACATTTGAAGTTTAAGAAGTAATTTTCTAGACTCTTAATATACGATCCTATCGACAGGACCATCTCGTCATTAATTTAATAATTAAAATAAATATAATAAATGGAATATTAACAATTTTAGTAATTCGATCACGGTTGAATATAGTATGAGCCATTGAATTGCGATGGGATTGATCATGTCACAATTAATGATGTAATGACGACTACATTGCACCATAGACATTAGACACCTTTTAAAGCAAAATAAAGAGTTAGTATCATAAATGGTATCTAAACTTTGATTAAATATACAATTAGGTACCTAAATTTTAAGATTAATCAATTTAATACGTGATATTGAAATTGATCAATACTTTTCATGTAAGACATCAGTACCTCTATCAAGTGTTTTTTCAAGTAATAAATTGATCAATTTTAAACTTTTTCAGGTATTAAGTTGATCAATTTCAATGTTCAGATACTAATTTGATCAATTTTAAAATTAAAACATTAATTGTATATTTTATCAAAGTTTGATGTCAATTCAAAAAAAAATAAACAAATAAAACTCTTGGATCCAATAAATCGTCCTGCCATTGTGTTGAAAGAAACTTTCAAAAGATTTACACCCAGAAGACCATTAAAAGAAAAGAAGAGGAAAGAGGAAAAAAAAAAAAACCGGAAGACAAGGACACGCCAGTAGTTTTGCTTATTATTCAATATTCCCCTAGTGGGTTAGTTGCATCCTGGGACAACCCGAATATTCCTATTATCCAAAACCGGATCTCACGAACGATCCAATGGCATATTCCCATAAATTCCAACTTTTGCCATCCCCAAATGTTTTCGCAATTTGTCTAATTCATCCTTCAAATTAGGAACTTCTTAGGTTGTTGTTGTAAAATATTGTAACCCAACAAATTCAGGGCCAAAGCCAATTACCTAAATTCTAGTGATTTACCAAGATTTCAGTTTCTGTGGATGGTGAGAAATTTAAATCCAAAATAAATCCTCGTATTAACCATTTGCCATTACTAGGTATATCCTTAATTTAATCGAAGCACCAAAACCCCCCACACGCAAGACCATTCAACCCTAATATGATCAAACCCACAAACATTTGCCACGGCAATATTGAAAGTTTCTGACTGCAGACCGAAGTGACGTGGCGGAATATTGTTGGATTGTTTCCTATTGCAGTAATAGATCGGCTGCACTGTAAACCAGGAACTAAACAAAGCAAAACTAAATTTTTATTTTCTCTTTCTACATGCCTATCCCTATAAGTATGGTCAAAGGTTTTTTTCTTACTTCATATGCTATTAAGATTCATTCTTTCCTCTTTCCAACCATTCTACTTATAATTGTTCTTAATCTTCTCGGAAGCATCTTGTGTTGTGTTTTTTCTCTTCTTTTCCGCCCCCCTAGAGCCATGGAAGGTGGTTGCAGTTGCACCAAATTTATGGCTCTATGCCTTGTTTTGTTCTTCATTGCTTGTGTAGATGCAAAGTTTGAGAGATTAGAGCATCCCATGAAAAGTGGAGGGTCTCTTAGTTTTCTGGTAGTTGGTGACTGGGGAAGAAAAGGAGAATATAACCAATCAAAAGTTGCTTCTCAGGTTTGTTTCCTGGTTTTGGTCCTATTCCATTTCTAAAACTTTCTTGCTTTGGGTATAATGATGTAACTTTATGTGTGTTTACTTTTCCAATCTGGTTTGGACTTCTGGGTATTGGAAAAATTCCTAAAAATTAGAACTTGGGTAAACAAATTATAGTACATGTTAACTTTTTCGATTTAAGGTTTTTTAACATCGGATCCAGCCTTGAATATGAAGCATCTGGAGTCATGAGATTGAAGATGATCATATATGTTCATATATATATATATATATATATATATATGTCACAGTTGCAGTCCTTGCATTTTATGTTTATTCGGATTATTAACCATGACTTGAAAATGTTTTTTAACAGATGCCACCGACGGCATTAACATTTTTCTTCCATGAAAAAACAAGGTTTTTAATACAGCATATTAAATAATCATTGAATGGAATAGGCGAATAGCACTGTTTCTTCATTGTCATTTTCCCATGGCATTCATTGCACCATAAAACCGATATTGTTAATTTAAAAGGCACTCTTGCTCAGAGGATTCGAATCCAATGCCTCTCAGAAATTAAGATTGATTGATTAGGATTGATGCTGTTATAGTTCGGGATTATAATTTAGAAATTAGAGGAATTAAAGCTTTTTAATTAACTAATTAATTATTATTATAATCATCATCATCATAAGAAGTGAAATAACACTAATATAAATTTTCACATAATTTAAATTTGGATAAGCCTAAATGAGTGGATAATATAAAATGCTTTACATGAACTAGTTTTCTTAGTCAGATTTTGGGTCTTGGATGCCTGGAAAATGGTCATGTACTTTTACATGGTTGGTGAAGTAGTTGTTGTTGATGCAGATGGGAAGGATTGGACAGAAGCTAGACATTGATTTTGTAGTATCTACAGGGGATAATTTCTATGATAATGGATTAACTAGTGATCTTGATCCTGCATTTAAGGAGTCATTCACCCATATTTATACTGCAAAAAGCTTACAGAAGCCATGGTATAGTGGTAAGTTTCGGGTTTTACATCGATCTCGATCTAATCATGAAGTTTACACATTTTGAAATGTAATATTCTTGATTGTTATAAATAATGTCTGGGGTTAATTTGTAAATGCAGTTCTTGGAAACCATGATTATAGAGGAAATGCTGAGGCACAATTGAGCCCTGTTCTTAGGAAAATTGACAGTAGATGGATCTGCTTGAGGTCTTTTGTTGTCAATGCTGGTTAGTACTTGTTCCTGACACTCCATGTTTGATTATAACTTTGAAATTTAAAGTTTAAATTCGTGCGAGAATCATGAATCATATCTTGCTTGCAGAATTGGCTGAGATCTTCCTTGTGGACACAACTCCTTTTGTTGAATCCTATTTTACTGATCCAGAGAACCATACTTATGATTGGAGTGGAGTGAAATCACGAAGAACTTACATCACAAATGTCTTGAAGGTATGTGACTTGTTAAACATGTTTTTTTGCAAAACCATGTTTGTTCAGGCAGATCATAGTAGCTTCTGGAGAAGATTTTCTTGAACATATCTTGCATCTTACTTAATATGATGCCTTGACAGGATCTAGCACTGGCATTGCAAGCTTCAACAGCAAAGTGGAAAATTGTTGTCGGTCATCACGCAATTCGAAGTGTAGGCCATCATGGTGACACTGATGAACTCGTCAAGTATCTACTTCCAATCCTAAGGGTATAAACTTTTCTCCTTTCATATACAAAGTGATGGTTACTTCTACATGCTCATTCGAAGAAGAAAAGTATTCAAAATTCTACATCCTAAGTGATAGTCCTAAAATGTTGGAACTGTTGTTCAATTTTTCAGGCCTACAATGTTGATTTTTACATGAATGGACATGATCACTGCCTCGAGCACATTAGCGATGATGCCAGGTAAGATCAAACTCAACTTATTGTTGCCAGAGAGCACCTCTTGTCCTGTCAAAGTCTAAATGAATACTAAAACCCATGCCTAATATGCGACAACCGTTTTGCAGCCCCATACAGTTTTTAACGAGTGGAGCAGGCTCTAAAGCATGGAGAGGAGACACCAAAGGAATCAACAAAGACAGTGTTAAGTTCTTCTATGATGGCCAAGGTTTCATGTCTGTGGAACTGAACCCCACAGATGCAAAGATTGTGTTTTACGATGTTTTCGGCAGAGTTCTGCATAGTTTAAGTGCATCTAAGCAGCTGCATCAATCCATGTAAAATAGGATAGAGATACTAATGTAACTCAGTGGTTCAGTTCCTTCTAGATCCCTAGAAGTAGCAAAAGGAAGAGAGGGGACAAGGATTTTTGTAACATGATTTTTAGATTAATTATCCTATCGAGCACTTGCCTTTGGAGCAAAGGCTATTGTTCTGCCACCAAGTATTCAGTGACTAACATTTGATGGTTAGAATATTTGAAGACCACTACCAAACATAGGGAAGAATTGTAAATGTTATTTTCCAGATTAACCAATTAATAATATTAAGTTTACTAGTTTTTTTATTTTCCTTTTAGACCATGCTTGATTTATATTCGTAGAATCTAACTACTCGAATGAGATTTTTGCAAATTTTCAATCCGTTGTTTGGTAAAAGAAAAATGCCAATGAATGGACAAACAATTAATCGACTTTCATACTTTTAGAATGATGTAAATATCGTTCTTGTTGGTGGTCGTAATATGATGATAATAGGTGTAATGGTGATAGTGATGGAGAGGATATAGTAATGGCACCTGTTTTGAGTGATAGAGATGGTGAATCTAGTGGTGAGGTAGTGTTGTAGTTGGGACAGTGGAGGAGGGTTGGGGTTGAGCAACAACAATGACTATAAGATGTTGTGCTGGTGAGAATAACATAAGTGGCTAAGAGAGAATTATATGAGTTTATAAGGAGAATGACAAGAATAAGAGTCCTTTCAGATGATCTTATGTGTCTTTTACTCATCTTTTTTATGTTCATCTAATAAATTAATAGGATTCCATCTCGATGGAATCCAATCCTTAGCAATTTAAGCATTGACTAAGTATTATGTAAGTTTATATGACCTTTGTTAAAAAACTCAGAGGTTGTAATCAATCTTATGTTTATCTTAGGTAATAGTAAAATTTATTTGCTCTTTCCGTTCAACTCAACCTCATTTTGATTAAAAAATACAATGATTGAAGCTTCGCAGCATTAAAGGATGAGGGGAATAAACATTTCCACGATATAGTATCTTAATAAAAGGAATATCCGTTTATTAAAATAAGTTCGTAAAATTTCAATAATCCTTGCCATTACAATCATACAAGTTAAGATATACTTCCTTGTAGTACTGTACAAAATAACTACTGACCAAACTGCAAACCGATCTGAATAGATCCGTTTTGTATTATTTGATATTTTCTTTTAATTATTTTATTAAGAAAGTTCAAATACTTTTAAAATTTTTTATTTTGATATGTACCCTAGATGAGAATGAAATTAAATTGATCATATCATATTTTAATCATTGGGGTATGTTTACAAATAAGATAATTTTAGATTTTAACTTTCAGTGTCCTGAACATTTTTTTTTTCCTTTATCTTATGAATTAGTTCACTTCTATTATTTAATAACTTATTTATTTGTATGATTGATAATATGTTGATCAAAAGCAAAACATAATGAAATTTGCACCTCATATTGAGATAGCTTATTCTAAATTTATCAAATCTAGTATATCATTATAGTTTATGATAATTTAAGAGAATGAGACTAATATATGACTATAATTTTATAATAAATGAAATTTTTCTAAGTTTTAAGTTCTACATATTTATTTATGTAAAAGTTAATTTCAAATATCTTTATTTGTATTTGCATTAATGGTAAGAAATATGTAATTGAAACATCTTGATAGAATATATTATTATTATTATTTTAAGAATAAAAAATGGTTTGAACCACAAATCAAACAATTTTTTTTTTTCAAAAAAACTGTAAATTGGACCATATAATTAAACTTGAATTCAAAACGAAAAACCAAAGGGAATTTGAATCCAACCATACTGCACCTACCCCTCCTTTCCACCACTTTACATATTACAACCATTACATTTAAAATAGAAAAAATGCATCACAACGACATGGACAACAATACCACCAAATAGTTAAGCTTTGAGGAGATTAAGAATGGCAATGAGATGATAACTAGTTACGGTTAGTAATAAGCTAACACGTAGTCCCTCAATGAGGGATGAAAGGGACACTTAAGTGAAAATAGACCCTAAGATAAGGATGAAAAATCTCATGATGGACTACCCATAGCTATATGGAGGAGAGAAAGTCAAACAAGAGGACGAAAACAATTGTAATGAATATTTTTGTGTACCTTATTCTTTTACAGAAAAACAAGAAATATATATATACAAGATGGAAAAGAAACTAAAACATTAATGCTGTTAACTATGACAAAAAAAAAAAAAACAGATAAATTAATAGAGAGATAACTTAATATATCTAACATTCCCCCCTCAAGTGGGATCTTGGATAAGATCCAGCTTGGAAAACAAAGAAAACATATGATGCTGAGGGATGGACTTCGCAAAAAGATTAGCCAATTGATCAGCAGAAGCAATATGAACCAAGCAAAGGAAACCTTTAGAAATCTGCTCTCAAGTGAAGTGCATATCAATTTCAATATGTTTGGTTCTACCATGAAAACAAGGATTGTTAGCTAACAAAATAGCAGACCTATTGTCGCAAAATAGTGGTTTGTTTCTTGGATTTCCAAGAAAGGACAACAGAACCAAGCATAAGACAAAAACCAGTCATAGACTTGCGATCAAGTGCACATGCAACCCAATCAAATCCAAAGGATTGTTAGTAGGAAAAGAGAGTCCTAGAGAAATAGTAGACTTCAAATACTTCAATAGATGAAGGAGAGTAAGATGAGGAGAACGTGGTACTGAAACAATTTGGCTTAGGCTATTAACAGCAAATGATAAATCTGGCCGAGTCAAGTTCAAATAAAGAATTCTACCAAATGTCCATCTATAGAAAAACAGGATCTAAAATATGATCACCAAGATTTCTATCTAAAACAATATTGGATGGCAAAGGAGTGCGAATAGGATGACAACCTGTTAAACCAACATCTTGAAGAATATCAAGTATATACTTGTGTTGATACACATGAAGACCAAAAGAATCTTGACAGATTTCCAAACCAATAGAAAAACGAGCCTCACCAAGATCTTTAATGGTGAACTCGGAATCCAATTGATGTTTTACAACAAGAATACTCTGCTCATTTGTCCCAATTAACAAGAGATCATCAACATAAACAACAGCTACATGAAAACCATGAAGATCTATCTTTGTGAATGAGGAATAATCATTTTTGGACTACTGAAAACCTTGGTCTAAGAAAAATTGAGTCAATTCAAGGTTCCACTGCCTAGAGGCTTGTTTGAGACTGTAGAGTAAACGTTTGAGTTTACAAACTTGTCCACTTGAAGCCTTAGAATACCCTTGAGGCGGTTGCATATAGATATCTTCATGTAAAAATCCAAGTATTATTCTTTTCCAAGGCATCCAATTCATTAGACATAGCCACAATCCATTCATTATATTTAATTGCTTGAGAATAAGACCTTGGTTCAAGAATATTAAATACAGTTGCCAAGAAGTGCACAAAATCAGAAGAATAAGTAGTAAAAGTATGTGCAGTAAAGATAGGATGAACAGGAAAAGAAGAGGATATAGGAACAGTAGTAACTAAAGTGGTAGAAGAGGAATCATTTTGTAGAGTATGTACGTAATCCTTTAGCCAATTAGGAACACACCATTGTCCTGATCTATGAAGAGGCTGTTGCTCAAGAAGAGATGTTGGTTGGGAATCAGAAACAGACAAAGGAATAGAGGAAACAAAACAATCAAGATCAGCTAAAGGAACATGAGGAGGAATTGGCATGGAAACAGAAGACTCATCCTCTTTAAAAGGAAATTTATTTTCAACGAAAACAACATCCCCACTAATAACAATTTTATTAGTAAACAACTCAAAAAGTTTATAACCTTTTCAACCTTGAACATATCCTAAGAAAACACATGTAGTACCCTTAGGATCCAATTTATCTCATTTTAGAGAGGGGACAACAGAATAACACAAATAGCCCATAACATGAAGGTGTGAGTAATCAAGTGTATGACCAAATGAAAGCTCATAAGGAGTTTTCCAATCAAGAACAGCCATGGGCATACGATTAATGAGATAGGTTGTAGTTAAAACACAATCACTCCAAAAATGCTTAGGTAGATTAACTTGAATTCTTAAAGCTCGACTTGTATCTAACAAATGCCTATGTTTGTGCTCTACTCGACCATTTTGTTGAGGTGTATAAATCATAGAACATTGATGTAAAATGCCTAGAGGAGAAAACAAAGATTTAACATCATGAGAAACGAATTCAGACCTATTATCAGATCGAACAAATTTGGGAGTTTTACGAAAATGATTTTGTACATAACGAAAGAATTTAGCAAGGATACTTGGTACTTAAAACTTATTATGCAAAATGTATGCCCATGTACACCTACTGTAATCATCTCAAATAGTCAAGAAATAATTTGCTCAATTCAAAGAAGAAACTTTATAAGGTCCCCAAAGATCAAGATGTAAGAGATAGAATGAAGAATCTGCTCTACTAGTACTAGAAGGAAAAAGTTGTTTATGAAGTTTAGCTTGACAGCATACATCACAAAAGAAATTAGACAAATCAAGAGACTTCCAAGAGAACAAATGTTGCATCTTAGAAACAGAGGTATGTCCCATTCTAGCATGTATTAATTGAGTCTCATCAAAATTTGAACAAGAAACAGCAGCAAGTTTATGACCAAAAACATTGGTTTTATTCCTAGGAGACAAAGAACTAAGTGCATACAATCCAAAGCGCTCCTTAGCTTCTATAACAATTTCTTTAGTATCCAGGTCCTGGAAAAGACATATATGAGTGGTGAGTGTAAGAAATAAAGGATTGGAATTCAAAGTTTTAGTCACAAACATAAGATTGAGAGTAAAATCTAGTACATTCATGACATCATGAAGAACAAGATGAGGATGTAAGCAAATTACACTTATTTTGTGCACTAGGTTTAGATGAACCATTAGGAAGACGTATATGTATGGGTGTGTTTAGGGTAGTTATATTTGTCAATAAGTGTAAATGTGGTGTCATATGATCCGTAGCACCTGTATCTACTATCCAAGAATCTAAGGAAAGATTCAAAGCATTAAAACATGAACTAAAAGAGGAATATGTACTGCAATGTGTACCATGTTTGACATTAGAAGAACCAGCTTGCATCTTCAAGACCTTAAGCATTTCCAAACACATAGACTGTAACAAGTGAAGATCAACGGAAGCTCCAACATTCAAGTTATCGAGTAGACCAGATTTAACAAAGTGATCAAAAGGAGTATCAACTTTAGATTTTTCAACATTAGAAACAATAGGAAAACATTTATTCCCTTTATAAAACTTCTTTCCTTTATACCAATCCGGATAACCAACAAGTTGAAAACAACTTTCAACTAAATGTCCCTCACTACCACAATGTTTGCATACTACTTTTCCTTTAAACCTTTTCTTAGCAACATTCCTTCCAAGATCCTTTCCAGTAACAAAGGCTAAAGCTTCAGACTCATTACTCATAGTGATTTCCTTTGTTTTTCAATTTGTTGCACCAAATAATATGCTCTATTAGCAGTAGGTAGTGGATCCATAGATAAAATCTGGTTTCTAATATATTCATATCCATCACCTAATCCCATAAGGAACTGCATTAATTTTGTCTGTGAATCAAAATCAGTATGTGTTCCTTAATATTACAGGTGCAGTAAGTCAAACGCCCATAAACACATGTCAAAAATTCACGAAGAACACTTAGTTCATCCTATACTTTCTTCAAATGATTATAATAAGCACTAAAAATCATAGATCCTTGTTTTAGGTTCGAAATTTCTTATTGCAACTAATAGACGAGTGGACCATTAGATTGTTCATACTGTTCAACTATTTCATTCCACAATTCCAAAGAAGAATTCGTGTAAAGAAAATTTTGTGTTAGACCTAGATTCATGGAATTCAATATCCAACTCCTCACATGTAATCACATCTAATCCATTTTGCAAAATCAGTCAAAGTTTCTTCAAGTTTGTCAATGGAACCATCAATAAAACCTAGCTTACATTTTGCTCTTTAGTAATTTTAATCGAGCAATTCCACGATAAGAAATTTGAACCATTAGACAGAATATTTCCTAAATACATGCTAAGATTATCAGATGCAGAAAGAAAGAGAGGATCACTAATGTTTAAATCTATTTGCATCGTATCTCTAAGAATAGCCATGAAAACAGAAAACTTATAGAACAATTGAAATGAGGAAAAGACAGAATGGAAAAATCAGCAAAGTTCAATCACCGATCAAATAACGAATGAATAATCCCCAAGATTCGATTCTGCTCTGATACCATGAAAAATCTCATGATGGACTACCCATAGCTATATAGAGGAAAGAAAGTCGAACCAGAGGACAAAAAATTTTGTGTATCTTCTTCTTTTACAGAAAAACAAGAAGCTATATGTAAAGATCCGACATGCTCAACTCTTAGATTAAGCACACTAAGTCCCCAACCATGTATAACTCTTACGAATTATACGTAAGGTTGTCTTAAAAGAAGATGTTTATGTTGAACATTGCTATTCAATTTAGGTTATGAAATCATTAGTTAGATTCTGACAACAACTGGATTTAGCAGCAGAAATAAATATTATAAAACAATTTTAAAATAAAGACATTTCTACAAAACATGGGCTCTACTATGCCCTTTAAAGAATGTAACAAGTTTAAATCATAAATCCAGCTCTCACTAATACAAAAAAAAAAAGAAATAAAATAACTAAACTACATCCACACTCCTACTCACTTCACTCATCCACAAATCCTCTCTGAATCATCACAAGCGCACAAAACCCAAGTTAAGCATCATCAACAACAACAACAATAATAAGAACAACAACATCAACAGCCTCCACATCATCATCAAATCATCATCTCATCATCCATCATCACCAACATCAACAAGAACTCATCATCATCAAGCTCATCAACATCATCTTTATCAACAACAAATCCTGTAAAAAGAATATCAACAACAAGAATGAGCCAAAGCCCAGTACATAGCAACACAATCACATGCGATGTGGCATACGAGCTTAACTAAATGCAAATGTGACAACCACAATTTATTATCTTTCTTTAAAGTAAACAAATCAACACGGGAGTATTCAAACTCCGGACAACAGCGATATCGTAGGAACCTGAGTAACGATCACGATGCTCTGGGGTTGATATAAGTAGCTCGGATACTCATACCATCCTAGATAAATTTACCATAACAATTAAGTAATCTCAATCTAGGGTTTCTATCCGTTACACAACTCTACTTAGACTCAGTCCATAACATGAATCTAGTTCACCGTTCCCATAAACGTTGAACTAATCCATGGTACTTCCCCCAAGTTTAAGCAAATGTTACATCGATACCAAAGTCCTCATCGATTACCCGCTGAACCACTTATGAAAGTCATATCAGAATGACAAGGGTGGTCTAAGCACCTAAACTACCATGCCCCCAATTTGAGCAAGGTGCTGCTTCTTGAGCTGATACCGCTCTACCATACCGGACCAGATATGGATTTAAACAGCGGAATAGACAACCAATTCAAACAATTATTATGCTGAGTTTAAGTTTTTAGTCCATTTAAGATGTCTATCCTAATAGTCACCATGCAAGTTATTGCATACCTTATTTATGAAATCCAAACAGAGTCTTAGAAGGAATTTCAGAAGATAATCCAGAAGATAAATATATATCCACTTCTGTTAAGGAAAGAACTCGTATAAGAAAATTAACTAATCATCTACTTCATCAAAATCATATAAGAACTTAAGCTATTTATCCAATCATCTCAAACTCATTTTATTAAACCAATTTGATCAGACACTAAATAGGAACCCCACTATGGCTGCGAAGATCGCTCCGCCAAAATATAGACAGTTCTCCTTTGTCTGTTAAAGAATTTTTTTTCTCTTTATTTATAGTGTTTTATTACAAAAGCATTAACCAAGAATTCATATACCAAAAACATTTATTTTCCAAGTAAATACACATTTGAAACAACATATTCCCCATATTATTCAAAGATCATCTTAATTCATTCATCTAAGCTAATTAATAGCTATTAACCCATTTTAGCTTCACATTAGCCAAATTGATTAAAATTAGACATTTGATTCATTTACTAAGTCAAGTTGATTAAACTTAGATAGTCTAATTCATTTTAGCTTAGTAAAGTTCATTAAGTCAAGTTGGACTTAGATTAATTACTAATTCATTATATATCTAAGATTCAAGTCACTTCATCCCAAGTTAGCTTAAACCTAGTCAAATTCATCAAAGTTAAACAATCTAATCCATTTTAGTTATTCAAGTTCATTTAGTCAATTTGGACCTAGGTTTGTTAACTACTAACTTCTAGATTTAATCTAATTATTTGTTAAATCTATAAATCTACTTAACCCATGTTTAATTACATCAATTAACTCACATAACACATCAAATATCACTTATCTATCTTATTTTAACTTAAAAAGATTCATTTCATAAGTTAAAACACATTTAATAAACCAATACAAGTTTTTAACTTTGTTTTGAAAAGTGTAGCAGCTAGAAAGATTAAAATTTAAGCACTGATTCTTTTTGAATTTTTAAAAATTCAAAACATTAAAATTATAGACCTATTTTTAAACTTTCCAACGCAACTTGAACCACCTCAATCGAAGGTCGGATGAAAAAGTTATGAGGAAATTACAAAACAACATCGCAATAGTGAGAGATCAGAAATTGAAACACCCTCTCATATGGGGTCTTTTGGGAGGCCATTGCAACCCAGTGACATTGCACTTTTCCATCCGAGAGTAATACACCTTTGCATAGGGCCGTTTCAATTCATACACCCCCCATATAGGGCCGTTTCAATTCAGGGAAAGTACATTTTCAAGGTCAAAGAGTGAAACACCCTTCCATATGGGGCCGTTTCAAAATATTTCGTCTTCCCTGTTTTGAACACAAAATTTTGTAAACTTTTACACTTTCAAACCTTCTTTAATCTCATCCTAAGTTTCCCAAATCTTGTTATATGATCAAAATGCCATTCAAACAACACAAACTCCACTTCTAATCATCAAACACCCAACTACAACAATAAAACTCAACTTTACTATTCATCATCTTCTTCATCACAACTCAACTCCCAACAACATTAATCCAACATACACATATATAAACAATAATTCCAACCATTTCAACATCAATTCATCATATATAAACAAAAACAAGAATCAAAACAACATAAAACAAATATACTTAGCTTTTAGGCAAGAACATGAAATTGAATTCTCCTTCTCTCTACTTCATCTTCTTCTTCTCCTTATTCTACTTGATTTCCACTTCCTATATTCATCTTCTAGCCTTGATTTCTCTTTTGTTCCTTTTGAAATTGAGATTCGAGAAGATAATTTTGGGAGATAGAAGAAAGAAAAGAAGAGGAAGAGAAGAGAATGAAAAGAGAGAAAAAAAGAAACGGGAATGAAAAGCACAAGAAGAGAGAGAGAGAGGTGAGGGAAAAATAAAATCAAAGGGAGGGTTGAGGCTTAAAATTAGGATATTTTAAAATAAGATATCGGATTTAGAACTTTCAGATCAATATCTTTAGTTCTAAAAATATTTAGGAGATGATTTCAAAACCAATAGGTTAGAAATTAAGAACTTAAAGTAATAACTTAATTTAGAAATTTATTTTATGGATAAAAGATATTTAATTTGAGTTCGAGTTTAAGAACTGATATTTTTATATAAGCAAATGAACTCAAATTTTACAAAGATTTAGGAATTAATATTTTGGTTATAGATTGAAGGTTTAGGAATCCTCTAAACATTTTAATGACATGTTTAGAGATTTTAGGAATTTAAAATCTCAAATTTAACTTAATTATTTACTAATCTAATTATTTCAAGTTGTCTAATTATATCTTATGATTCATTTAACTTATCCAAATCTATCTAAACTCAATTTCTAATGTATATAGAGATTTAGGTCATTTCACTATATATACAAGACGGAAAGAAACTAAAACATTAACGCCGTTAACTATGACAAGAAAAAAAATAGAAAAATTAACAGAGATATAGCTTAATATATCAAATAGAGGATAACAAACACCAAATTCTTTTTTTAGCCACTAACAGATACCCAATTCGAGTAGAATATACTAGACTCTTACAAGGGCAGTAAGCAACCATTACGGGCGAACATCTCTCGACCAAGGGGAGAAATGCCAATTAGCATAAACCACACATGATTTATTTAAGTATGGTTTCGAAAAGTCAAATCAAATTTGATCTTGAGCTATCTGAATATTTAATAAAGTTGATGTCAAATTCCATAATATTTAGTTTGGGGTAAATTACATCATAATGTTAGAATGTTTAGAGGTAAGTTCATTTTAAGTCATAGTATTTCGAAAGTTCAAAAGAGATCAAACGTTTAGTGAGTAAGTTCACTTTAGATCATAACCTTTTGGGGATAAGTTCATTTGAAGTCACAACGTTTAGATAAGTAGGTCAATTGAGATCACCATTAGCACGTGTAAACATGAGAAATATTTAATTAAAAGTCAAAAAGCTATTCTTTTATGACCTCTTTTGAATTTTTAGAAACATTAT
This sequence comes from Combretum micranthum, assembly GCA_024138025.1. Classification (NCBI taxonomy): domain Eukaryota; kingdom Viridiplantae; phylum Streptophyta; class Magnoliopsida; order Myrtales; family Combretaceae; genus Combretum; species Combretum micranthum. The sequence goes on from JAMXBD010001864.1 coordinate 37,899, forward strand.
GACCTAAAATGAACTTATTCAAAAATATTATGACCTTTCTGTGTAATTTACCCATTTAGTTTACCTAATACATTGACATACCAAGCTCCAATTTAAATATTTACTGAGATTGAATTGAGATTTGATATAAATATTGTTATCACGAGAAAAAATATTTTTTAAGTAAATTGAGTTGAAACAAACTTAATTTAGTTGAGAAGAGATTTTAAATTTTGAATCAAACTAAAATTCGAACTCAGCATTATATTATGTTAGCTCAACTCGTTTGTAGTCCTATCATAATTTCATGGAGAAATCTAAAGCCTTATCCCATATAAAGGATTCAAAGAAAGGAGGTTGTGAAAGCATAATATTATAGGATTATAAATGGAAAGTAAATAAAATTTTGACAAATCTTCAAAAATCTAAGCTAAAAGAGATAAGTGAGATATTAACAATCATGATAAATGTAGGTAATTTCTTATAAATGAAGTTGACCACGTAGTTCTAGTAGTTGACTTTTCTTCTTGGAATTCATTTGAATTTATCTAAACTTTTATGGCACATTTGATATATAAGAGTGGATCGAAATGGAATTGTGATTCCAGGTTCCATTCTCATTCCCTTTCCATGTTCAGAAGCGTTTTTAGAAATTAGAATCAATTCCTTGAAATCAATAATTCCAGCTTTTAGGAGAAATTTGATTCAATCTTCTCAAAGGTGGAATCATAATTTCATTTCACCTCTATTAATGGTTATTGATTAAATTATTTTATCCTTATATATTTATTATTTGTATTTATTTTGAAGGTATTTTTATAAATTTCCATCCATTCCATGAATGTATCCAAATATAGAATTGATTTGTCATTATCTTATTCATTACATTCTATTCCATTCATTTGATTTCAATCCATTCCAACGATCTCTAGCATACTTAATGTGACATTATGGTTTTTGTCAATGTAACCTTCCAACCTATACTCGGTTAATTGAAATGACTATATAAATTAATACAATAGACATATTTACGGTATAAACATTAATTGTATATAAAATTGTGCTCTTCAATAACTTAAGGGGACCAATCTAGTAAAAGAATGGTTCTTGAACTTATATGAACCTATTCCTAATCTCTAAAAATATTTACCTCCACAAAGTTCAACAAAATACTAAAACTTTAATGCATTTATACCTTAAGCCTTTAAAAAAATTTCTTATTGAGCCTTAAACTATATATATATATATATATATATGGCTAGAACTGAATTTCATTTATTAAAGCACATCGAAATACAAAGTACATATGTTATGTTTGGTATGTTGAAATGAACCTGGAATGGAATCACGATTATGGATTCCATTCCCATTCCTATGTTTGGTTTCTTGAGAATCGACGATTGTAGCTTTGAGGAGGAAGTCAATTCGCTCCTGAGAAGATGAAATCGTGATTTTATTCCTTCTTCATAAATAATTAACATTAAATTATCTTTTTATCCTTATTTATTTATTATTCACATTAATTATTAAGGATATTTTTGACAAATAATATATCCATTCAATTCCATTCTAAGATGTATCCAAACAAAGGAATGGATTTATCATTCCACCTCCTATTCCATTCCATTCCTCCCATTCCAATCCATTCCATTCTGAACGATTCCTACGTGCCAAACGTGACAATATAGTATTGACAAATACATAAAGAAATAGGGATCCAAAGAACCAATCCAAATACAAACTCATTTCTTAGATAAAAATGGGTTATAATGACTCAAGAAAAATGGGTTACACGTTTGTTAGATAAAAATGGGTTATACATTTCTTAGATAAAAATGAGCCTTAAATTTAATGCACCTACTGTAAGTTAGAACATTTAAAAGAAAAGAGAACTTATAAGATTACCCAGTTAATCATCTAACCATTAAAATATATATAGTAATTAATATATAAACTATTTCAATGGTGTAAATACGTGACGTAGGAATCGAAGCCGTATGACTCATCCATTAAAAATAATGACATGGCCACATAATTTTCCAAAAGAAAATATCTCAATTGAGCCCTAAAGAAAGTAGAAGTTGCCTTCATTTGGCATTCCATCTTAAATCTCTAGCATTTAAGTGCAACTTTAGAAAGGACTACACTTGATTGACTAAAATTTGCCATGCTCGAACAACAATTGTGTGACAGTACGTATGTTTACCATAGTAAAAACATGCAAAGACTTAAAATGGTAAATTATCTACAAATTGATTTGCCAATTATAGAATCTTTAATCATGTTTCAAGATCTATTGATATACTCCTAAAACAATTTTATAAGTTAAGGTAGTTTAGTAATATTCTTACATCCTTCTACTTGTATATACCCTAAAACTTTTCGTTTTATAGAATCGTCAAACTCTTAAATCCTCTCAACCCTGCATGCAAAACCCGAACTACAACCTTCTGTCACCTTCTCTCAATACCATTAAAGGATTACCGAGAAGAATTAAGATCTTGACAAGTTAAATTAAGTCTTCTTCTTTCTTCATTGTTTTTCTACTATAATTTGTAGAAGTAGACAACAATTTTTTATTTTTTGTTTTTTCTTTTTAATCGAAAGGATTACATGTAAGATGGAGGAAAAATACATATGAATATAGGTAAGAGGGTAATCTATTATTTTTGGTGCAATCATACTTAATTCTTAACATAGCAAAATTTTGTTTGAAAGACTAATCATGCATAATTTTTTTAACACATCTTAAAAGGAAACGAGACTTGTTGGATGTGAAACTTTAGGTAGACAAAATTTGATAACCCTTCCATTATAAGCTTGTAATTTGATTAGGCATATTGATAGTCTTTCCAAAAGCTAGAAGTTTTCTCATAAGATTGATCAAGACTAAATAAGTGAGTTTTCTTTAATAAATGGATTAAATTCATGTTTAAACAAAGAAAATGAAAATTTTTCATGACATAGAGATAGAAAACAATGTAAGAATTAGTTTAAGGGAAAAAAATAGGACTTTGAGGCAAAGCAAGAGATAGAAAATTGTGTTAAGATTAGGTAGAGTCAATCTAGCTAATAGTGGCAATCTAGAGATTGGTCGTCTAACCTATCAACCACCCCTTAATTTACTAATGAAAGGTAGTTATGTGCCCCCTCAAAAGACTCCATTTTTCCCTTCGAGTTGTGTTTTTGTTAAATTATAAAAAAGGAGAAACTAAACTAATAAGCATATTTGTTGTATGATATGATTGGTATTTTTTTATAATTAGAAGCTACTAGAATTAAAGTTTAGTGTACTCATGGTATACGATTATTATTGTTTATTGTATGCACGTACTGTTTTTTAGAATTAATGAATTAACAACTATTCATATTATTGTTTAGAAAAAGGTAAAATAATATTATTGAAGAAAGGATAAAGATAATTTTATTCTCTATAAAAATGTACAATACGAGGTTTATAGCCACATTATGTGGTAGGTAGTTACCTACTCTAAGTATCAAATAACAACAAATTCCAACATATCCTCTAATTCACTCCTAAATAAAATAAGTCCCTAATTTATTTCCAAATACATACATATGTCTATCAATGCTCTCCCTCAAGATGGTGTGTGGATGTCTTTCATACCCATCTTGTATATAGATAAATGAAACAATCTATTACACAAGCCTTTAATGAACACATCCGTTAATTGATTTCTGATTTGGTATAGTTGATTTTAAGCTTTGATCATTTAATTTCTCCTTGATGAAGAATTGATCAATCTCAATGTGTTTGGTATGATCATTTTAAATTAGATCATGAGCAATGCTAATAGTTGCCTTATTATCGTAATATAATAGCAAAGATTTCTCTTTAAGAAGATAGAGATCATGCATTAACCTTTTAATCCATAGAAACTCACAACATCCTTGTGTCATAACTCTATATTCTACTGCAACACTTGATCAAGCAATCATACCTGTTTTTCACTCCTCCAAGTACCCATATTCCCTCCAGGAAAAGAATAACATCTTGATGTGGATCTCCTATCACTTAGAGATCCGACCTAGTTTGCATCTACATATGCTTCTATATCCAAATGACCTTTTCTTGAAAAAGATAGTCCTTTTCCTATACTAGACTTTAAATACTAACATATTCAAAAAAACAACATCAAGATGTATAGTTCTTGGACTATGCATAAACTAACTTGCAAAACTCATAACATAAGCAATGTCAAAACGTGCGTGGGAAAGGTATATCAATCTTTTAGACAGCCTTTGATACTAGGCAATATCAATAGGTTCCCCATCATCCATTCTCATTTTATGATTGGCTTCTATAGGAGTAGTTACAGTTGTAAACCCAAACATTCATAACTCTTCCAGCAAGTCTAACACATACTTTCTTTAGGAAATAAATATGTCCTTGTTAAATGTAGCAACTTCTATTCCAAGGAAATATCTAAACTACCCCAAGTTTTTAATTTCAAATTCATTAGCTAGATTTTTCTTAAGTCTGGATATCTCTTCATGATCGTCACCTGTCACAACATGTCATCAACATATACAATCAAAATGGTGATCTTACCATTGATATGCTTGATGAACATAGTATGATCTGCATCACTTTACTTGTAAACATAAGTGATCGTAGCTTTACTAAATCTTCCAAACCAAGCTCGCGGTGACTGTTTCAAACCATATACAACTTTCTTTAAGTGACATACCTTTCCTTTAAGTTTCTGAATATCAAAACCATGGGATTTCCATGTACATTTCTTCTTCTAATTCACCATGTAGGAAAGTATTTTTAACCAAATTGTTGAAGCTCCTATCCAAGATTAATAGACGTGATCTAAGAATTCTTAGTGAATTCATCTTAGCGATAGGTGAAAAAAGTTTCTTGGTAATTCATTTCATATGTCTAAGTGAAACCCTGTGCTACTAATTGAGCTTTCAAACTTTTAATGGAACCATTTGCTTTATACCTCATGGTAAAAACACATTTGCATCCTACATATTTTTTTCCAGAAGGTAAATCAACAAGCTTCCAAGTTCCATTTTTTCCTAAAGCTTTCATCTTATCTACCATGGCATTTCTTCACATTGGATCAACAAGAACTTCTTTCCATCCCTGTAAACTTTCTTTCACAGTTCATATATTATGCATCATTCCTTGATTAGGAATATGTTTAAGAGGCGGCATCTTAGATTTTTTAGACAGTGTTTAAGAGAAGTGACCTCTTACAATTCCAAGGTGCATGGAATTAATTAACTATGATACGAGAAGAGAACTTTTAGATTCCTAATTGCTCAATCCGATCTATGGTTCCTGGTTTTTGCCTTCTACCATTTATATATCCTTGTAATCCTCTAGCCTAAATGAAAAGTAAGCAGGACGAAACCAAGCAAGGTAATTTGTTTCATATAGCTTAATAGGACTGATTTGAAGAGAAGATTGACAGTCGTGTAACATGATATTTGCTAAGGTAAGAAGATGCAAAAAAAAAAAAAAAAGGCTCAGAAAGCCCCAATGGATCTCAACTTTGATACCACGAAGAAAGGGTAAAATAATATTATTGAAGAAAGGAGAAAGATAATTTTATTCTCTATGAAAAAGTACAATAGAAGGTACAATATATAGCCACATTACGCGGTAGGTAGTTATCTACTCTAAGTATCAAATAACGACAAATTCCAACATATCTCCTAATTCACTCCTAAGTAAAATAAGTCTCTAATTTATCTACAAATACATACATACATCTATCAACATTATTGAATTGCTTGTTGATTGTGCTGTTACAATGCAAGCACCCCATTTTTTCCTCCATTAATTTGAGTCAAATTTATGGAAATTTTCAAAAATTAAAAATAAGGAAAAACCAAGAAAATTGATACAATGAAAAAGAAAAAAAAAAAGAGAAGATAAAAGATAATTGGAGTGAGTTGGTGGAGAATAATTTTTAAGGTCATAAGTTTCCACTAGAGTGAAAGCATACATATGCAATTTGGTGAAAGTCAAGCTTTTCAAACAAAATGAGCCAATGAATTCTTTTGAGCATACTCCAAATCATTAGTGTTCATGGTCATGTAATATACTTAACTTAGGTTAATTGTTATTTCAAACAAGGATCTAGTTGGATTTGAAAAAAAAAATTCGTGGACCCATAAAAATTCATGTAGACCAAATTAGGATTGAAACAAGGTAATAATCCAGTCAAATTATACTTTTTTTTTTATTACTTTTATATAAGCGTACTAGACCAAGTTGTTGTTAAGAACATTAATTAGGTTTTCTAGGTGTCAATAAGGACAAATGCAAGAGTTTGCGAAGATAGGGGGTGGATTTAACCATTCATGATTTTTTATTATTTCATGGTATTGATGTCCTTAATTTCTTCTTCTTTTTCTTTTCTTCCTTTTAAATTGTTATGACTTGCCCCTCTCTCTCTCTCTCTCTCTCGATAGATGGATGTCCTTCTTAAGATACTAAAGAACCAAACTTTTTACCTTTTTACTATTATATATATATTGAAGTTTAACTGACAATTGATAAAAAGAAAAGAATTAACATGTAAAACTTGTATAAGTTTTGTTATGAGCAAAAACAAAACACAAAATATAATATATATATATATATATTTAAATTACAAGTAGAGAAAGAAAATAATATGATATGATGATTGCATTATCAATTGTACAGTATCCCACAATCATCTTCATGATATCAGCTATAAGAAAATGTTGATAAATTAAGTTAAATCATCATTATTATTTATTTGTACTTTTTGCAAAAAGATTATTAAAACATTTGTACTATTGATAATGTGATTTCTATTATTGTGTGCTATAGTTAAATAATACATATGTACTATTAACAATGTGATTACTATTTAGCGTATGCTATAAATAAATAGCAAAGTGTCCATTGCCCTTAGTCCATCCCTGTATAATATTAGTACGTCAAATAAAATGACTATTATTATTAACTAATACTTCATAAGACAAGATTGAAAAATTTGTGGTATTGAAATATTATATACATGCGTGTGTGTGTATATTTGTTTAATATGGCTACTGCTATCAAAATAATGTCTAATCAAAATTTATATAGTTAACTATTTGTTTTTCTTCAACAAATTAAATTAAATTTTATTAATTATAATGTAAAGATAGAGAGATAAAAGGTAAAAATGAGTAGAAGTCAGTAACTAAGAGACAAGCAAATAACTTGGAAAAAGAAAGAAGAAAAAGAAAAAGATATAAGTCCTCCATGCTCTAAGAAAAAGTAAAGTGATAGTGAAAATTGAACCCATAGCCTCTTACAAAAAAAAGAAACATGTCCACTTAATCATATTCAACTACATAATAAAATTCAACTTCTAAAATATACAATATATATCCCTTTTTTTCTTATTTTAATTCTTACCCTTTAGACATATTAACAAAGATGGATATCTCACCAACTTGTCAACCATATCATGAATGTAAAATAAATTAATCCCATTAAAATAACCAACTCAGCCTAACTCAAAAGTAAGATTATAGATATAAGCATTATCTCCATGTAAACATAAAAGCACCAAAAACAGGATTTGTCTCTTTGAGTTCTACCATTAGATATTCACCGAAGAAGAAGACTAGAATAGAGTGGGTCCTCTTTGGAATAGATTTGCTCCACATAACATGTTCCGCCATTCAATTTAATCGGCAAACATAGCTCTATTGTCTTGTAAACTTACATTTGGAGTCAAATTGTCCCTCAATTGTTCCAAATCAGTTTGTTCTAATTTTTAGGAGTAACGTATATTTTGTTCTCTTCCTCCTCTTCTTTCTAGCTTTATGCACCTAGATCACGACAAGCATCATCATATATTTGAAAATATGGCCTCATGAGTTGGACTAGGCACATTTTCGTTGGTTAACTCTTACTGGGGACGTAATCTTCTCAGACGACGGTAAGATGGCGGTCATCTTCTCATATATCATTTTCTTGTTTTGAATCCCATCTCATCTTGTCTCATTTCGTTTTTAATTCCACCGAGTTTTACTCCCATGTATATGATTTGCTGTTATTTTAATCTTTTTCTATGAATACAACATATGTTGATTTTAAAAAGGGTTCTAATTAGGTATTCTAATGGGTTTAAGTTATTTTATAATGCCGATGTGGTTGATAATTTAGTGACACATAGTATGAAGAAAATTGAAAAAAAAAAAAAGCCACATCAAATAATACAGATGGAAAAGTTAACAGACTTCATAGATTTTGTGGTTGTTGCTGTGTGTAAATATTAAGGACTATAATAGAAAAAATAAAATTTTTAGGACTTATATAGTATAAGTGAAAAACGTTAAAGACTAAAAAATAAAAATGGAGTTTTTCCACTTATAATAAGGATTTTCTTCAGGCATAAAGAGCCAAGGCCCTATATGCCCCTTTGGCTGGTACTTAGCTAAGGCAAGCATTGGTCTAGTGCTAAGTCCTTTTATGCTTGATAAAGACAAAGCATTGTGATTTTGAAAAAAAAAATAAAAAGGCATTGTGAAATGGTATAATTAAAGTAGTATATTTGTCTCGCCCCAAAATACAAAAAAGGTATAGTTGAAGATACATTTTCAAGAGGGAGAGAGATTTTCATTCTTAAATGATTTATGATTTATGATTTATGTATTGTGAAAAAAAAAAAAAACAATGTGAAATGGTATAATCAAAGTATTGTTTGAGTCAAACAATCTTTTTATAGATGATTTATGTAAATCTATGAAATAACATATAAAGATTAAACAATATCAAAGGATTTGCATGAAAAGGCATGAGAGGGGATTTAATCAAGAAGAGGGGAAAAAAAAGAAAAAACTAAAGTGTATCTCAAATGATTCGAGTTTATCCATCACGAGCTAGAGTCAATTTTTTAAGTCTAAACATCAATTCGTATATATAATAAAGAATGTTTTACTCACTAACAGAATCAAAGTAGGTTGGTCTGCTTTAACCCATATTACAACGTGGACATAATTTTTTGGCTTAGTCTCTTGCATGCGAGTAAGTGGGTTAAGCGAGTAAGCGGGTTAGTCCATCAGCCTACTAAGATTTTTTCTTTTTTCAAAAATTTAATATTATGACATATTTATACTAAAAGTATGTGTTATCCTATCAACTAAAAATTAAAAAGATTTCTCATTTGTATGTAGGAAAGAAAATTTTTATGTACACAATTTCTAGAGATATTTGTCTTATTTTTCACTCAAATAATTAATTAATTAAATATATAATTTAGACATAAAATATTAAAACCATAGAATCTAACAATACCTTCACTATAAAAAGGTATTAATATATTATCATCAATCATCATCAAAACAATATCCCAATTAAAATTAATTTGAAAGTTTGAAATTAATGTCCATTAATGAGATGCTAATAAACAACCAAATGCACATATGCGTGTATATATAATATTAATGCGTAGGCCAACCTAACCTACAACAGGTTGGTCCTTTTTCACTAGAGTGTTATGTAAGGTAGGCCAAAATGATTGCACATTAATGCTAGTCGCTTAACCTTTTTTTTTTTTCCTAGGTTAAATGGGTTGATCCACATAATTCGCCACATTTGCAAAGCTCTACCAATATATTTTCCTAACCTGAAACCTATATCCAAACTTCTCTGTAAGATTATCCACTCATATGTGAAAATTGAAATAAATTTTTAGCTCCATTAAGTTCTAGGACATTTCTACCTTCATTAAGCTAAAATTTTGTTTCATTTTGTTTTGAATAGCCCTATATTAGAAACCTCCAAGCAATAGGACTTGCATGTTTAAGCACTAGTTTGGTGGTTTTCATTTCGTTGAAGTTGGCAATACCATCAAGTTCATCACCATGTAAAGAGGTAATTCGATAAGATTATATGCTTCAATAGCCACCCAAACACGTTAAGGAAGCTCTAAAACACACTACCATACCTAATCCTATGATATACCTAATCCAACATGACTTGTGATTTTCTCAATGTATAGTCGATCTAGGCCATGGTCTAACAACTTTGTAATTCTTGAGCGATTAAAATTTGGTAGTCTCTAGATTTACCCACTTAATCTTTAAGAGTAGAGTTTTCGCTGTAGAATGATGTTAGCCTTCTTTCCTCATAAGCTGCCAATAAAGAGGAGTCATTTAATATTTACAAACACTTGGAGTGAATGTTGACAATGAAATCATCTCAGTGATTGATAAATAAGATAAAACAAACTTGTTTCATGTTTATTTCAAATAAGCTTACTTTTGAGTAAGGGTAGTAACCATCCTCCAATGTGTGTGAGCTTAAGGTTAGATGCAAATGGGTTGGTCAAATGATTCTTATTTTGAGCTTATCAAGCTAAAATTTTCCAAATCATTTCAATAAATAAATCAAACTCGTTACACCATGTTACGTAACCTATGAGATAGACCTAAATAAATAATATAAGATCTTTTTGGCCTTTTATAACTTGTTGTTCCTATTTTCTTACATTTGTAAACAAAACAAGGTTATAAAGCCATTAATATCTCTAGATGGCATGTAAAACAAATTTCTCCATTATAATTCATAATCCATGTTTGAATGATTTGTTTTTCATCATTATCTATATCAGTATTTGTATTATATCTGTTTCATATCAGTATTTGACTAATTTGATCAATTTATAACTAAAAATATCTATTTTCAGCTATATCTATTTTTTACAAGTAGTTTGTTTGAAAACGATAAAAAGATAAAACCAAAATGATAGAAAGATGTCGAAATAAACACAACCTAAATAATAATTATCAAGAATAAAGATGCCGACAATCCATGAGATATGATAATAATAATAAACTTTTAAAGGGAAAAACACTTAACCTATTTCCTTTCTACACATGCTATTTCATCATCCTAAATTTTTTTTCTTAGAATTTTTATAGACTATAAATGTAAACTCTGTAAGATCTTATTAATTCGTCACATGCTCATAAGGATATAAAAAATTTAGAATGCAACTCTAAATCCCCAATCTATACAACAACAAGATACTGCTTTCAGTTTTTCCGGTTGCAATAATTTATAACTTCGTAATTATAAACCAACTAAAATGCTAAATTGCTTAAAGTATCCTAACTCTTATACTTTCTTATTTACAAATTAATGGCTAGATACGATTCTTATTTAACATAATTCAGAGCCATAAGGCTTAAATATCAGAACCAAAGCATAGCAAAGCCACAAGGGAACGTTCCATTCACAATTAGACGCGTAAACCTCCTCCAACAGCCACAATTGCAGTCTTCCAATACAACAAGGCAAACCCCAAGTCCCAGCCAAAGGGTCCCACAGCAACACCTCGAGACCTCCCGAACATTTTCCCTTCGTCCTGCTGCTGCTCGGTGCACCGTCCAAATTAAAGATCTACTGTGATGTGCCAAACACCAAAATGCCATGACAGCCATAATTCCATATTAGAAGGAAAAAAAAAAAAAAGGAAAAGACATATTGGGAAAAATATAAAATACTATGTCTTCCTTCTTTTTTTCCAATCAACTCCTTTTTTTTTTAAATAAAAAAATAATCAATATATTTTCAATCATGTAACATGCATACGGTTTATAAAACCTACTACACATAAATTAGAAATGAGAGAGGTTACAAACAAGTAAAATTAAGACAAAACAATATAGAAGTCAAGTTCAATCCTTAAACATGATCTAAAATTTTGGAAATGAAGCTTGGATCAAACCAGAGGGAGCTTAGAATTTTGAATTTGAGCTCAACCCATACTGATACTCAACAATTTTAAGTTCAAGTGAATTAAGCTTGTTCAATCTTAATTCTAACAAGACAAACAGTTGGATTTGACTCAAATTAGTGAGTTAACTTAATCAAATTTAATAGAGTATTTTAATAGATTATTTAACAATTGCATGATGAAATTGATGATAATTTACAAATTTGTGAAAATAAACAAACCATTAGAGCACTGCTGATGTTCTTTTATTTATATAAAAGACGTATTAATATAAAAAATGGTACCTAAACTTTTACAAAAAGTTCACTTAGGTATCTGAAATTTGATTCTATATAATTTGATACTTGAACTTTCGAAAAATGTTTAATCAGACACTTAAAGTTTGATTTTAAATAATTTGTTACTTAAAGTAACTTTCCATGTATATTTTTCTTATCTGATTCAGATAATTTAGATAGAAAAAAATAAACACGAAAACTTACTTTAAGTATCAAATTGCTTAAAACCAAACTTTAATAAAAAAATTATACTTAAAAACTTGATTCAAATACTAAATTATTTAAAATCATACCATTAAACTTTTTTGTAAAAGTCCACATATGACATTATTTTATAATAGATTTATTTAATCCAATAGCGGGTAATAAAATAGAAAATACACGAATTTGCCAGGGCGAATTCTGGAAATCCAAGTCTCAGACATGGACCAGCCGCGTCACAATAAAATAATAAACAACCCCCCCATTGGATTAGAGTTCGTGGAATTTCTCTCACAGTCCCGTATCCAAATTCCTTTCTGCATTCTCTCTCTTTCTGTCGGATCTCACAACACAACTGTAAGCAAAGACGAAACCATTCCCAAAGTAATCTAGGGTTTTCTTTCCGAATCAAATCATCATTTCTCTTTCTCCCTCCTCTTCGTCTTTTACAAAGGTATAGTGACGTGCTTTGGCAATATCCCCATATATTTTTCTTCTCTCTCTATTTATGTAATCATTTATTTATGAGAATTTTGCTTTATGTTTGGTTTGGCTAAACAGGGCTTGTACCATGGATACTGCAGCAATGATTGCCTGCCAATCATCGCTCGGAATCTCCAGAACACCTGTGTCCAGATCAGGTGCTTGGACTGTTAAAGGTCCTGACTTTGTCAAATTTGGGACCAAATTGCCATTACAGGTAGCTTCTTCGGTGTTGATTCTTAGGATTTAGGTTAGGGTTGTGGTTTTGAGGGAATATAGGATTTGACGTTGGTGATTGAATTTGATGCTGTTTTGGCTTTAGGATAGGGTCTAGGTATAGGGTCTTGGAATCTCTCTATGGTTTGTTGATTATTCTGGATGTAAGTATGGATGTATTAGTGATTGTAGGCTGTAATAGAGTTCAAGATGGTCAGGAACTCTGACCAAGCTTTTGTGATTATTGAGCTTATTCGTAAGTCATTTATTATTGGGAAAATGGTGCTAAATTTTACATTTTGTTTTGAAGATACAAGGTGAAATTGTTTATTTATTGGTGGGTTGATGATGTCTTCTTCTTTGCTAACTACCATGCCATCAATCTTGAATATGTGTTGAGACTGTCTGCTCAAAATCAAGTGGCAGGAAGAGGTTTATGAAGTTGATTTCTCTCTTTACTTCGTATGGGTTGATTGTTGCTCTTATCTGCTGGGTTTTCTTTATGTTCTTCTTGAGTTGAGATTTACTGTTTGGTTACTCATGTGGACTTCCTCTTTGGCAGCATTTTTCCTGCATCTCCGGTGGAAGGCGAAGCCACGGAAGCCGTAGATGTCTTGTAGTTAGAGCATCTTCATCTTCGGAATCAGCTGGATCAACAGCACCAATTGCTCCGCTTAAGCTGGAGTCACCCATTGGACAATTTCTGTTGCAAATCTTATTTAGCCATCCTCATCTTCTTCCTGCTGCAGTGGATCAGCAGCTGGAGCAGCTCCAAACCGATCGGGATGCTGAGAAGCAGAAGGAACAACCATCTGCTTCTGGCACTGATCTTGTCTTGTATAGGTAAGTGTTGCCTGGTATCATGCGGAGATTTTGAAGACATACTCTTACTCATAAAAGCATTTCTATCTTTTCAGGAGAATTGCTGAGGTGAAGGCAAATGAAAGGAGGAAGGCCTTAGAAGAGATCTTGTATGCGCTAGTGGTGCAAAAGTTCATGGATGCTGATGTTTCATTGATTCCTGCTGTGAGCCAATCTTCAGATCCTTCTGGACGAGTTAATAATTGGCCAACTGAAGAGGAGAAGCTGAAGTGTCTCCACTCTTCGGAAGCTTTTGACATGATTCAGAATCACCTTGCTCTGATTTTGGGTAATCGCTTGGGTGATACTACGTCTATAGCAGAGATTAGTAAACTCAGGGTTGGGCAGGTCTATGCAGCATCAGTGATGTATGGGTACTTCCTCAAGCGTGTAGATCAGAGATTTCAGCTTGAGAAGTCAATGAAGATTCTTCCAGGTCCATCAGAAGGTGGCAAGGCTATTTCTGAGCAAGCCATGGGAGGCAATATGGAATTGCCTGCTGGTGATGGCATGCCTGAAACTGTTCAGTCCCATCCAGAAATGTCTTCATGGTCTGGTGGCATGGGTCCTGTTGGATATCAAGCAGTTAAGCCCTGTCGTCTACGCACATATGTGATGTCTCTTGATGGTGAGACACTTCAAATGTATGCAACAGTAAGATCTAAAGAGGCTGTTAGCATCATTGAGAAGCATACAGAGGCCTTGTTTGGGAGACCTGAAATTGTTATAACACCAGAGGGCACTGTCGATTCTTCACGGGATGACCTCATCAGGATCAGCTTTGGTGGCTTGAAGCGACTTGTCTTGGAGGCAGTGACATTTGGTTCTTTCCTCTGGGATGTTGAGAGCTATGTCGATTCAAGGTATCATTTTGTAGCCAACTAGGTTGTGTTCCCATTGGCATGGAAGTATTGCTAGTGGAAACTCCACTGACCAACATGAGCCTTCTGATCTGGGTGTACATTTTGGTGATAAGTTTGGATCAATTAATGTTGTGACTGTACATACTTATAGGGTAATTATGCTCTCAAAGCCTGAAAGTAGTTGTATTCTCGATTGTGTTTCCGAGTGTATACCAAATATTAGCCATCTACTATGTTTGGCAACACTTACAAGTGTTACATTCAAAATGCTATTCATTGACAAAATTTGAGCAGATAAATATCAGAGAAAGTTCTTTAAGGAATTTGAAGGGAGGAAAATGTGATTTTAAGTATATATGAAGTGAGCACAACAACAATACTTTAGCATATATCTATTAGGCAGGGTAGTCTATATTGAGAAAGAATGATTGCATAAAATTATTTTGAATGTTCCAATGCTATTACTTAGTAGTAGGCATTTAATGTTATTTATACGATCACATACTTCCTCCACTTTAACTGACAATTTAGTGTTTGTACATTAAAACTACATGTTTCTGTTGAACATTAAGTTAATGTATTTTATTTTAATACCAAAATAATGGTAGACTAAGTGTTGTAATTTGCCAAAATCTAGACATGTGGTACCAAATTGCTAAAAATTGATAGAACAGGCACTTGACTTATTATTATTCAATCACCCAATTCAATGTTCGTTAAATTATTACTTAACGCAGCTGAATCACATATATTTTGAAATTATAAACATTAATTTGTTAAAATATAAAGAAATTATACTATATTGCCAAAAAAAACAAAAATACCGGCACTAGGCCTGCTACTATTTCCAATATTTATTAATGGGAGAATATTTCAAAATATTGCAATTGAATCACATGAGAAGGCATAAACTGCAGTCCTTCAAAGGATATTTTCTTTGAAAGTAATTTTAATTTAAGTTCCTGCATAGGTGTGTATCCTTTCATTGATAGGAAACTAATCTAGGAGTTCAAACTGGATATCGAAAAAGAACAAGGTATTTGATTGTATTTTTTGGCGTCCTTAATTGTTTTGCGAGTATTGTAATATGTCATGTACGATTTTGAAGATGATAGGCTAGAGGAGAGTTTATATACATCGTTGACAAAGTCATTATCTAATGGATGAAGTTGTAGTTTATCTGGCCGGTTTTCTGCAGATGCAGAATCTCTCCTGCATTGTGGAAAGCTTGAGTTTTGATTAGGGAAAACAAAAGGGTTCTTTTAAAGGGCCATTCCAAGCTATTGGAGAGCAGCCTGAAGATGAGATGGATTAAAAATGTTCTTTTGATCTGCTTGCTCTTGGCCTAGGACAACATTTTCGTGCATGTAGTTAGCTTGATTTCACTCTCAGAGTACTTTATTAATGTTTATTTTTGGGTTTGGACATAACCGCAAACGATGTTTGTTCTTACAAATTACATGCAAAGCTGTACACATGGGTCATTAAGTTAATTTAAAATGGTTTATTTTCCAATCTTACAAATTATGTGCAAAGCTGTAGGCATGGTGTCCTTTCTTTATTGAACTTCTAAAAGGTTGATATTATATGACAAATCCAGGAGTAAGCAAATTCACGTTGTTCTTGCTCCTTTGTTCTGATTTTATTATCTCATTTCTGACTGACGTAGAGCGGAGCTTTTATTACTGAAGCCATGTCTAAGGCGGCTTAACTTTTAACTGGTACAGACTGATTTTTGTGGTTTATAGATGAACATTTCTCTATGGCGGCGTAAGTCTGGAGTATACTCTAGACTGCTGCCGACAGGGCTTTTGAGTAAGCTAAATCGTAGAGAACTTTGCCAGATACATCATGAAACATGGCCTTCACATTGGTTTGGGTGAGCTGCACAGACATAAAACCTTGCCCATCATAGTAGAATTTCAGTCCATCTCCTTTATGTTTCTTCATATCTCCCTTCCATGCCTTTGAACCTCCTCCACTGGTCAGAAAGTGGATATTACTGCAAAAGTTCGGAGTTTTATAAAGGAGTGAGGCGGTTGCTGTTGGTTTAGACATTTGATTGTTCTTGTACAAGGGCTGCATGGACATTACCTGGTTCTGCTACTGATATGTTGCAAGCAATGATCATGGCCATTTATGTACATGTCAACATTGTTACCCTGCAGATTTGACAGAAGATTAGACACCAAACTCTCCTGTCTGCCACCCAAATGCAGATGCAACAAATTTTAAGATATAAACATGAGTAGATTCATCAATTCGGACATCAAGTTAATGTCTCTTCGTGGTCACCTTAAGGATGGGTAGAAGCTTCAACTCAAGCTCCATGGTATGACCATGGTGCCCAATACTCTTGATTGTATGATGACCGACAACAATTTTCCAGTATGCTTTGGAGCCTTTCAGTGCCAAGTCAAGATCCTGCTCCAAAAATCAAACCTACAAACATGTTATCCGTAATCTTTGTTGTCTGAAGCTCTCATGGTCAAACAGATGTAAAATTACCTTCGTAAGATTTGCAAGGTATTGTTTTCGGGGAAGCACTCCTCTCCAGTCATACTTGTGTTTCCGCGGCCTCATAAAGTACTTTTCAATGAAAGGAGTCGTGTCAACAAAGAAAAATTCGGCAATCTCTGCAATGATTTCGAACTTCAGCATTTCTCAATAATTCGACCAAACTCATATGCTTAGGAATTTTAGCAATTTCTGAGCTTACCTCCATCAAGGACAAACGACCTCTTGCAAAACCATCTGCTATCAGTTTGGGCAAGGACAGGACTCAGTTGTACCTCCACATTGCCTCTATAGTCATGGTTTCCCAGAACTGGGACCAAAAAGAGTAAAATACATACAAAAGATGAGACTTTTGTTGGGGTTCTTATGGTCCAAAAGTAGGCGTTCTAATCTTTTATAGATGTTTAAAATGAGATGCTTTCGGTATGATATCTTACCACTATACCACTGTGTGTGTAGGCTCTTAGCAGTGTAGATTTTTGTGAATGATTCCAAGAATGCAGGATCGTCTACACTGGTCAATCCATTTTCATAAAAGTTGTCACCAGTTGAGATTACAAAATCTGTTTGCAAATTATCGGCAACCTTTCCCATCTGCAAAATGTTCAAGAAAATGAAAAAAAAAAAAGGGGGAAAAAAAAAAGAGCTTAAAGTAGAGATCATTACATATAACAATGAATAAAATATGATATTGGATTGAGTTTCTCTAATTATTAAGTGTTGCCTCTATTTGTCCTTCTAAATCATTTTTGTTTTGTTATAGCTAAAGGATATTTAATGGGGATAACCCTTTTTATCCATTCTCCTATACATGATAACATGCGAGTGGAATATTGATGGATATACTATTCAATATACATAATAATATAGAATTAAATGGAATATTGATGGATATACGATTCAATATACGAAACTTTGTCCATGAACTTGAGAGAGCCTATACGGTCCCATCGATAAGATTATTCAGTCAACCAGTTAACCGTTAAAATAAATATATATTAGTTAAAATGTTAATTATTTTAGTGATTCAATCATAGTTGGGTATAGTATGAGTCGTTACATAGTTGACGAAACCGATTCTATCAAAATTAATGACCGAACCATAGAATTTCCATAATCATAACTACTTGAAGCACCCTAATTAATACCTATTGCACTTGACGGCTGGAAAACATTGTCGGCAACATGATCAATTACCATTGTTCCAATAGTTAATCCTCAATAATATTTTCATATTTGTTTTGTTGTCTAAGCCTATTAAAGAAAGGCCTTGGTAAACGACATAGGCACATCAACACGATGACGATGTAGG
The DNA here is from genome assembly GCA_024138025.1 of Combretum micranthum. Lineage (NCBI taxonomy): Eukaryota > Viridiplantae > Streptophyta > Magnoliopsida > Myrtales > Combretaceae > Combretum > Combretum micranthum. The sequence goes on from JAMXBD010001864.1 coordinate 56,359, forward strand.
TCTGGTACATGGACTTGATAGAAAACAGAATGAATACATGAAAAGTTGAGATATCAAAATGTAGAAAACAGGACAAGTTTGTGCATGAAAGTTCAACCTGATGAGCAACTTTAGATTGATTGTATGCTCCTCTTCTTCCCCAGTCTCCCACCACCAAAAAGCTAATTGAACCAATACCTTTTGTGGGGTATTCAAATCTCTCAAGTTCAGCTGAAGTTGGAATCAAACACATAACAAAGAGAAACCCAAAGCACACGAACATGAAACTCCTACTCAGCCCATCCATTTTCATAAATATATGTGTATGATGAAAGGTAAACCAGAAGAAATTAAGATCGATTTACGAAATATAACATTGCCTACTTACTGGCTATAAATAACATAACATGTATGAAACTAAAGCACAAAAGCAAAAGCAACTACTTAGGCATAAGCTAAAAGGCTCAACTGAAGAATTGGGATATTGCGAAGATATAGCTTATTATTATTGCATTGATTTTTGTTTCTTCTTATGGAGGGAAACTAGGTATTTAACGGGGTTTATGAAGGCACGTTTCTCACGTATGTTTCCTGGAAACTTCATATGCTTGGTCGTGATGGTACGGTATTTTGGCATGCATAAAGGAAGATATACATAATGTAGCGCTGCGGGTACCTGGGGGCACTAGGGCAGCTAGTGGATGAGACAATCTAGATAGCTGTTCGAACGGACGAAGGAATTTCCATGGTGTACATATCTCTGTCTTTTTCTTTAATTATCATGTTTAGCTATTAATTATTGATGATCATATTGAAATTGTTTAGACATAGGGAAATGTAAGCAGGGAATATAAAAAATAAGGGAGATTATTAGAATAAGTCACATGAAACTTGAAATAAAACGGTAATTAGGTAAACCGGTGTAGACATCTTATTTTTGTTTAATAAAGCATAAAAATATGTACATAGAAATATGTATATATTTTAACATGTGATAAAAACAAAATATTATATCAAACCTAAAATTACATATTTTGATATTTTAAGATATGAAAAACAATGAAAACTTTAATGGTTTAATGATAAGACACACATATATAAGAGATCATGGGTTCAAATCAAAAGAAAGGAAAAATTTATTTTACTACAAGAAGTAGGGACATGTGGTAGCTAGTGATTGTCCCATGTGTGCGCTAACATTGTGATGGTATCAGCTTTTCCCTACCTCTAGTCGAGAAGAACGGTTTGGGGGAGCTACTTTAGAGCCATTTTTTTTATCACTTCAAACTGATAATTTAATCAAATTGATGGTGAAATCACAAACTAGACATAAAACTTTCCAATGATACCAAACTTGCAAATTAATCTAGTGTTTTGCTAGGTTAAATTGAGGAGAGAAAATTGGTAAGAGTCAACTTGTTATTTTCCTAAAAAATCACAATTTGATTCAATTTTTAGTTTCTTAGGCAAGTAGAAAGATATATGAAACTTCCAATTGATAATTATAATGCAAATATCAAGTTTAATTGGAATATAATTCTTAAATTTAGTAAAAGTACCAAATTTGTGCTAAAAAAATCATAGATATGAAATTACTTTAAATTGGAAACTCCTAAAGCTAAATTAAAATCATAGCTATTATAAATAGGACATATACATTCTTACTTAGCACAATTTTCACTCAAATCACTTGAATTTTAAAATCTTGTTCTTGGTGTTTAGACTAAGGTTTCCAAAAGAATTTTGCTTCGAATTCTTGTTTTGTTGGGGTATTCAAGAGTTTGAAAGCTTCAGTTTGGTGGTTTGAATCACTATGGAGGAGCCCAAAATCGTGTTATGACCCCAACCGCTTAGGGGTAGGCAAAAAAATCGACTAAACTGTATATATCCAAACCAAAAATATGTTTTTTTTTTTTAAATAATTTAGTTTAGAAAATTTTCAATCTGAATCAATCCGTAAATTTATGGTTAGTTTGAAGAGAAACCAAATCAATCCGTAAAATTAAACCAAATCGTTTTCGTTAAACATAAAAATGTTTTACTTGTAATTATAAATTTTGTTACAACGATTGATTAAAGATCATATATGTTCTTGTGATTTTATTATGACATTATTATATGATGGATATTGGTTAATAATAACTTGTTACATTTAATTTTTTTTTAGTTCAAGATAAATTCCTTCATTTGTAACTCAATGTTATTTTTTATTAATCGTTTGAACTCTATAAAGTAAAATTTTTCTATTTAGTTATATATCTTATCATGTGTTAAATTTTCATTGTATATTTTGTTAGTAGATCACTTTTATTCATACATAACTTTTATTTGTAGATAATTTTTTTTTTTGCTAAATTTATTAGTAGATGGTTGACTAAATTATTTTTTAGACTATAGATTAGATTTTATTATGTATTTGCCACGCCCAAATGGTACCCTAAACGTAACATTCCACTGCATGCTAAACAAGAATTAAGAATCACTACCGCAATCATTCCAAAAGTCTTGTATTAGACGCAAGGCGTTCCCTTACAATATAATACATTCGCATTTGGAGATAGATAGTTCAACTTGATAGAGCAAGCATAAAAACATAAACCATAGATATCTTAGGATCAGTTACAAAATACCAAGAGGCATTCCCGTGCTAAAAAAAAAATCTAGATATTAGCTTTTAATAACAACCCGAGCGTTTAAGTTTCCTATGAAAGTCTATACAATTCTAATTATAACTTCTGAGGGAAAAACTCTTAACTTCGCATTACCTGATTTGGCCAAGTCCAGGGATACAGCCATATGTACGGAACGACATAAAAAAAGCTATGGGGGTATAAGCTACACTAGCTTAGTAAGTTTTACTTCCAAAATTAAATACTACATCAACAATAAGGCAAGCAAGTTATATTAGACAATCATATGAAATGCACAAGCACGTAAGCATATAATACATAAGACTTTTCAAGAGTCATATGTTGAATGGATTTATGCCCTCCATTCGAGGTTAGGTGTTTCAAGCCCATACGACCATAGATTTCAATTTTTCTTATTTATAGTGGTTGATTCAGATGCCCACCACTCATTAATTTTTGTAGTTGATTTAAGTGTCTACTCCACTTTCATTTTAATTCAGGCCATTTCTCGCCAACATTCGAGTTTTGAGGTCCACTCCTTGCCTAGCTATTATGCCTTCTTCCCGCAAAGGTAAAATAACAAATGTAATATGACTCAACATATGTTGTGCATGGATAATTTCGTTATAAGATTATGGCATATTAAGTGAATTATAGACGATCATAGATATTTCAAATACTTCAATTCTATACTAAATCATACAAATATTTATATCACTTTCCATTTCGATATTCTTATCATCAATTCAATCAAGCAGAAACCACATGCACATTTCAATTTTATCTTGTCCTTATTCTAATGCTATTATTATTATAAGCACAATCAAGAGCATGTAATTTAAAGGAAGTGAACTCATTTGGCCATGACACCGGTCTCTAATGGTACAATTCGAAAACAAGAATTTCCCTTGATTCAAGGTCACATAAGCGAAGGAAATACCCAAATGAGTATTTCATACCATATCTAATTCCAACTTATTAAATAAAAACTCTTGAGTTCGTAATTTTCGTGGTAGATAGAAATTCCAACTTAAAACAGCTATAACGGCCATTTTAACTCGAAATTTCGCAAATAAGCTATCGATTTCTATCTAATTCGAAAGATCTATCTATTTATGATGTTATTCTTAAGTTTTGAAAACTTTTAGGTCTTGGAAAGCTCAGATCAGATCTGATCAGTAGCTAAAACTTACATTTCCGAATTATTTTGTGAAATTTGCATTATTTCTACCTAGTAGATTATATGTATATGCATTATCTACAAGTTATTATCATGAATGACATGATATGAGCTATCTATATGTATTTCCTTAATGATTTTTGGTTAAAAAGAATTTTTGGAAAACTTTTATTTTGCAACAATGTCAAGAATACTCGTTTGAGAAAACTAGCTTTATCTCTTTGAAAATCATCCGTAATTTAGCCTTGATGACTTATATACCAAATACCTTCATTATCTTAATAAAATTCTTCATTTGAAAGTTGGAAAGTAGATGTTTAAATATGGGTCTTGCCTAGTGACGAATTTTACACAATTTTAGGAAATGAAAATATTGTTTGATCTATGTTTAGAAATCTTTCATTTGTTTTAGGTTTATACTTTGATAAAACCCATTTATTCTTATCAAAATCAAGTCTTTATTACATCTATTCCTAAGGCTTTTATTTTTCCATTAAAATCCTCACTTTGGCATTTGGAAATAGGTGTTTAAATGGGGGTCATTTCTAGATCCGAATTTTGAAACTTGTTTTTGAGATTATTTCTTATGTAAAACTCATTTAATCTTTTTAAAATTAAGTCATAATCAAACCTACTCTCTAAGGCTTCCATTTCTTTAATAAAACTCTCGTTTTAGGGTTGGAAAATAGGTGTTTACTTAGCATTTCACCATAGTTACGAATTTTAAGTTTTTTGTTTGTGTTGAAACATAGCTCTAACTAAACTTTTGTAATCTTTTTTTTTTTTTGTTTTGAAAATTTCTTTTAGTAAAACTACGCTCATCTTATAAAAATCACTCATTTATGATACCTATCACCAAAGCCCTTCATTTTACATGTAAGATCTTCATTCTGGAGTTGGAAAATAGGTTTTCTAAATGATTATTTCTCAAGATCCGAATTTCAAAAATCACTTTTTGGTAGAAACAAATAGATCTTGAGTTTTAGCAACACTTTCATTAAGACTATCATATTGCAAATCTTTTATGTATAAGACAAGTAGCTATGGCATTTAAGTACTCTAAACACATAGATCTACTATATTACTCATGTCATTGATGCATATGCAATATAAACAATATATAGGTGAGCTTAATGAAAGAGTATATGTACAAAATATCTATAAGAACAACATTTAACAATAATATAGCAAAATAATAATAAGAAAACTTAAATATCAATATCTACAACATTGTGATGGCAATAATCTCATGTTTAAGTGTTTCCACATCCCTAGCATAAAGCTCATGGGGATTTTAGTGAAACTACACATGTATGATCTTGCCATTACATATTTTAGTGTGGTAGGATCAAGATTTATTACCTATTTAAATGTGTGGAGCAAGAAAACTTGAAGAAAAAAAAAGTTGTGTGTGTGTATGAGGGGAAGGAGGCTCACAGCAAGAATAGGGAGAGAGAGGAGAGAAAAACTATTCAGAAGTTTGATTTGTGAGAAATGAGAAAAAGTGAAAGGTGAAAGAAATATTATATAGGAAAAGAAATTAGGATTTTGTATAAATAATTAATTGAAAAAAATCAAACAAATGAGAGAGGGTACAAGGAGGGGGCGCTGCTTTCATGTAAGCAGGAGAGGGAGAGATTTGAGTTTGTTTTGTGTAATAAAATTCAATTTTAATAAGTAACTTTAAGTAATAAAATGTATTGGAAAGGTAAATTTGTAAGGAAATAATGTAAAATTGTAAGAATAGGTTGCAAAGATATAATAATAGGATATGGGTGGTTGTACTTGGTGAATAGTGTGAAAGAAATAAAAAAGTTGATTAGACAATTAAATTACCGGTAGTAATGAAAATATGATAAAAGGCTATAACTGTAATTTTTATAACCAAAAAAATTATATAATTGATATATTTGGAAATTTTATGAAATTAAGAATCTAACGGTACTAATAACATATTTTTGGTATCTCGAGCCCCAGAGACACGCGTTTCAAAGTTTGTATGCGATCGGGTTCGAAATAGATCAAAGATTCACTAATATGACATTTTTAAGCATCCTAATATTATTACGAACCAATCTACACTCTCCGCTCATATTTGACTTATTGGTTTAAGAACACGGGGTTGTCGGATCTAAATTGCTAGGGTTTCCTAAGGATTCGTTGACTAAGGATTTCCGGTTGACTTTCTGGTTTAGGGTTTGAACTCAAAACTATCTTAAAAATTAGGGTTTATAGTATTAGTCAATAAGTGTACTGTGTTAGTAATAAATGATTTTATAAGGGATTATGAATTATAAATGTGATGGATTTATAAAATATTTTATTGAATTATAATATGAACTTTATAGAGTGATTTCAATATTTGAATATCCACACAAAAGTAAAATATTAGAACTAAATTTTTTTTGTAGAATTTTGATTTAATTCATAATTTAGATCGAACCAAGCTGTTATTTAATGGTTTAAAAATTTTTTAATCTGTGGTTTGGTTCAAAAGGAGAAAAACCAAATTATAAAATATGGTTTTGTTTGATTTAATGAAAACCAGATCAAACCAATCATGTCTGTCCCTATCATCATCGACGCCACGTTTAATCCTTATAAACGCCACCTATGGACATTTTCGTCATGAGCTGAAGCCATTGGAGTGATTGCCGACTTGAGTAGGGCCGGTCTGACCAACCCTGAGCCATTTGCCCCGCCTGCCACCAGCTTCTACTTGACTGCAATCCGCGTGCCCGTCGTTGACCCGACCCGACACTGCTCCAGTCCTTGCCACTGACGCTCGTAGGTAAGTCTTCTTTGCCTTGTTTCTTTTTTTTTTTTTTTATAATAATAATATTAACAATAATGTAATATAATAATATAAAAATGAAAAAATGAAAATAAATAAAAAAGAGAAAAATATAGGTGAAATAAATATGTAATATGACTTGTTTCATTGAAAATTGAAAAAGCTTAGCAATGGTGATAATAAATTGATATGCATGTGTGGTGGTTGTTTATAACATTATAAAAATAAAATTTAATATGTAATATGACTTGTTTAGTAATAGTGATAATAAACTATTAATGTATATTGTAATAATATATACGTAGGCAGAACTGATTTTCCTTATAATAATGCCATGATAATAACCTAGTAAATTTGATAATGGGTTGTAGTTTCAGTTTAATGTTTTAGTGATTTGACCCATGCGCGTTCAATTATAGCATGACAGTATGTGCTTCTTGTAAACTAATTAGAAAGCATCAAGTTGAAATTTTGCTTCCATCTGTAATAGTATATTAATTACAATATGATAAATAATGAGTTTAATTTTTGTTAATATTAGAATAATGTAATTCATGAATGTTTTGTCCTTTTCCATGATAATAAATATAGTAAACAATTTTTTTCTTGATATTTGAATGATATGATAATATGTGATTATACCATGATATGGATACGTGTGTTAATATATTTTGTCTCGTCAATTTGACATGTCTAATGCAATGTTTCTTATGATTTAGTATATTGATAAGTATTGGTCTTGAGATAATACAATGTATCAATGATAATTATGCCGTGTTATTTTGTTTTTTGAAAATTTTTTGTCACTTAGAAAAAATTTATTTTAATGCAATAAGAAAAAGCTTAAATTGATAGATCTTAGAATTCATATAAAAAACAATTAACGTTGGTAAGATTAATAAAATTTAATGTACTTAAAGAAAAAAGAATTAAAAAATTAAATTAACCAACGAAGTAAAATTTTCATTATAAAAAACTACGTGATGTTTTATCCATAATAACGGGTATCTAGGCATCCAACGAACGACTTAAAATATGAAAGAAAATTATTATGTCTTGTTATTGTAAATTTGATATGATTATAGCAATTCTATAAACATTGTTACTTTGTGTCATTGGTAGATAATTGCATGCGTAAATTTTGATAAAATTGACTAATTATATATATCTCAAATAATATTTAATTTTATGGTATTAGGAGAATAACTTATAATTACATAATTTAGGTGGTATTTTTCTAGTTTTAAAAGGTTAGCCTCTGGATTTAGTAATTTTTTTGTTGTTGTTTAAAAAAAAAAATTTCACATATTGATAGCAAAATTAGTATCAACCTACCCATTGATCCTATTTTGATTTTTTTTTCTACTTTAGTTGGGTGGCGAATCCAATTTTTTGGAAAAATTTAAAATTTCTTCTAATTTTTAGTTGATAATTTATATTATATGGGTTAGGGTTTAGTATAAATTAGATTAAAAGAAATTAAATCAAAAATCAAAATGTACACTCGGCAACCGATCATCCTCTTTAAAATACCATATTTTGATGATAGAATACTACATGTGAATGAAACTACCACATTTGGATGAAAGGTAGTACTTGCAAAAAAAATATCACATTTGGTCATCAATACTGCATATGGACAAAAGTACAATATTTGGATAAAAGTTTGTACTTGATAATATGTATGGACCAAAATTGTAAAAATGTCAAATCTCGTAAAAAATTGGTATTAAATGTAATTACCACATATAGGCGAGAATACCACATATGGACCAAAATTGGTACTTTCGTCAAGTTCCAAATTTTATACAACATGGTACTTTCTTTCATATGTGGTGTTATTATTGAATGATCTATACACCAATCATAAGTAAATGAAATAATTAAATATCAATCAAAGTCAATTCAGTTCAATTTATGGCTCAAAGCGTTAAATCTTTCAAAAATTCTAATTTGCGCTAAACTAAGAACACAATATCTTTAAAATTAAAAAAAAATAAAAAATATCGAGGTAAGCAAATTAGAGTTTAAAAATACTTTTTGGATGAAAATTTTACTAGAAAAAATCAAAACAATGCAATTTTTTTTTTTGCTAAATCACAATTTTGCCCACAATTAAGAACCGGGGTGAATTAAAACTTTAAATAATAAAAAAAGATTAAAAAAAATTCGTTGTAATTAAACCCATAATTCACACCTAAGATGGATTTTAACTCATAAACTAGTTAAATTGTCAAATTTTCAACGCATGCAAAAGTTGATGGCTAAGATGGTGCTATGTCACACCATGTAATAAATAGTAAAAACCCTACCCTTCTAAAACATAGCGGACATCTACCCTTTTCCTCCCTTTTTATTTCCTCTCACTCCCCATTTCTTCATTCTAAAATCCTCTTTAAGGTTCTATGGTACGTATATCTAAAACCCTAAACCTTATAGTGCTAATTAAACAAAATTAATGAGAGGTTAGCATTGATTAGCTTCTAACATATGTTTTTCATGAGGAAATGTGGAGAATGAAGAAGTATTAGGATAAAAGGAAGACTCTCAATTTCATCCAATCTCATGCTAAGGTAAGACCTTAAATTTTGAGGGTATTTTTGAGAGTTTTACGACTACTTCAATATATAAAATGACTTGGGTAAATGTTTAGAGTTGCTAAATTTTGAGTTTTAGAATATTTTGAAGTTGTTCATGTGGGGTTATATCTAGAAGAAGTGATAAAAGTGCAAAATTAAGCAAGGTAAGCCATTCAACTAGTTAACGGTATTGGAAATTGATTAATATTGGTTTGTTTAGGTCTTTTTTAAATGCTACTAGTTTCAATCAGGTAGAGGTCGAATATAGTGAATCTGGTTTGGATCATGATAATGGTGGGCCTACACAATAGGAACTTGGTTAGTGGCACATCGGACATGGGCTTGATATGGCCATTCTGATGCTTAAGTCAGCTATCATGGTTAGAAGCATGTAAATAACAAACGTGAAGTGGTAAATGTGACATTACTGTTCCTATGGAGAGAAAAAAAAAAAAGGCTATTTATAGTTGTTCGATCCAGCAATTGAAGATATCGTGAGAACATGAGATTGTGTGTGAGTGGGCCATTAACAAGGATTATAGTGGACATGGGGGCGAACCCATAAATCCATTTTCTTGTGTGTCAAGGTCGACTGAGGAGCATAAAGAGGCATTAAGTGATGGGCTAACCGAGTAATAGAGGTATCGATCGGATACCGAATTGAAATGGTGGATGCCCAAGTGAAGCCTTGGGCCTTTGGCCAATGTAGGCGATCTAATTTGTTTATAGGCTAGACTACTTTGGTGGCCTTTGTTCTAGATTAAACTATCAACATTGGCAACATCCCCTCACTCTTTTTGTTCTTAGATCGGCAATGGGAGTAAGCCAAGTTGAAGGGTTGACTAAGGCGATTGCATTGTTCGAGCAAATTTTTGGCAGAGTGACCAAGTGAGAAGAGTCTGCTTGTGCACTTGGGCATGTGGCGAATCTAAGCGTTATATGGTACCAGCAAGTTGAGTTGGTGGTTGAGCAATGTTATATCGAGTTGTGTTGGGGAAGTTATGGCTTCTCGAATTATAGTGGGAATGTTTGCATGTGTCATAGTGCCATAGTGGTAGGAGGTGATGGTTGTTACATTCATACTTTGATAGGCGGCGTCATACTATGCCATAGTTTCTTGAATGTCCGATTAAAGCAATCACTTATCCAATAGTTAAGGATTAGTGACAGTATATTTCTTTATCATTACTTCTTTTCTAAAGGGTTTTTTAGGATCTATAAATTAACTTTTGCCTAAATTATTTTCTTCTTTTCCTTATAATCTTCTTCGTAGTTTCTTTTGTCTTTAGCATCACTTTTCTTTAGTTTTCCTTCATTTTCTTGTCATTCATTTCGATTCACTATGGCTAGTGAGGGCTACAATTTTGGTTGAACTGTGAGCAATCTTACAAACAATGGCACTTCTAAGAGGGCCACACCTCTTTCCCCAACATTAACTATGACCCTCATCGCCCATGAGACTGCAACAGAGAGGCCAAAAAGTACAATATTCCATTGAAACATTATTCCAGATCTCTTTATGATAACGGTAATGCTTATGCCATTGTTGACGGTTTGCCAAGAGATTTGTATCCTATTGAAGATGTGGAGAGAGGTAACCCTAGAGATGCTTTTAATGGTCTTTTCACTAAAGGAGCAGGTAAGGAACCTTAGAGTAGTCAAATTTCCAAGCAAGACCTTTGTAGGCTGTAAGAGTGATTTTTTCACAAAAGCTCCATGTGGTAACACTATCATTTTACCTTGCTTAAGTGATCAAGTAACATTAGTATGCGGCACCCAGTTGTGCATTTACCCAAGGTGCATGGAGTTTGGATTGTGCTTTCCCTTGTCAAACTTTCAGGAGGAGGTGTTAATATATTTTAATTGGAGTCAGAGCCCTCTAGTGCCCAATTCTGGGTGGTTTTCCATTACCTTTGAGTCTCTATGCATTTGATTTGTTGAGGGTCTTCTCCATAGCTAGTCTAACACTTTTTCATCTTTAAGTGTACCAATAACAAGTGGGTTCAACCTTAGCAGCAAAAGGAGTTGATGTTATTCAACGAGTTAGACTCACTAGTAAAAAGTTAGAAACAAAGGTTTATCATGGTGGAGTTGGAATAGGATGCTCCTTTTACGACCTGTTGGATGAAGCTATGCCTTGGAAGGTCAAATATTTCTTGTCACACCACAAAAAGGGGCCTAGTAGGATTAACCTAAAGTTATCATATCACGTGTGCACCCACAATATGAGAACCATCTTATAAGTCAGAGATTATAGGGATCTACTTGAATATTTACTTTAAAAGTTTCAAATGTATAAATACAATTTGATAATTAAAGGAAATGTGATTTCCCATAGTTCAACAGAACCACAGAGAATCGGTATTCCCCACCAAATAGTAAAATAGAATAGATAACCTACATAATATAAAAATCCAAACTATTATATAATTAGTCTACTTTATATTCTAAATCTGTCTTACACCATATAAAATCTCAAATAACTATATAATTTATCTAACTCCTATTCTAAGTTTGTGTTTCCATCTTCAAATGGTTCCTTGGAGAAGCACTCTTCACACAATCCTAGCTCATTCTTAGTATGATTTATTCTTTCACAAAAACTGTAGGGGTATGAGTTAAATAATAGCTTAGTGTGTTCGTTCCTGACTATTACCATTCACACAACTTCTCAAGCATTAAGTTAAAATTTGTGCAAATCTATCTATACACAATATAAATGCACACGAAATGAATACAAGCAACACATCTATGAGTGTTCGGAGCCATAGACAGTATAGATTTGCATTGTCTACGCTTCAAATAGACTCCAACTTAGATAATAACCATTCTTTCCCAATATTAGTGAATATAATAGGTAGACTCGACTTAGGTAACATCTGCTTTCACTCAACATGGGTAAATAAATATTTCAGTATTGCGGGTAGACCTTGACTTAACTAACATCTACCATGGCTCGATAATGGTGATTTTAATAGGTAGACCTCGACTCAAGCAACATCTACCATCACCATATAATAAGTTGATCTCGAATTAGGTAACGTCTACTGTCAAAACATTACTCGAAAATGTCTTAAGTTTATTTCGTAAACCATTTTAGTAAAACTTAACAATTTCTAAAGTCCAAAAGAGTGACTAGAATTAACCCAAGTCATTTTTCTTTAGAGGTACATTTTGAAAATACTTTCAGTTACCAATTAAGGACATTTCCTACAAAAAGAGGGGTGTTCCATCACATGTGATGAATATATCCAATTAATTTAGCCTGATATGTAAAATTATTCTATTATTTAGGTGATCATGCTGATGATTACACTTACAACAACTAGTCATTCAACAAACAAGTAATACAGCCAACATAACAACAAACAGTAGCAAGCATGAGCAGATAGCAGATTATTAGAAATCCCTAACCTGAGCACAATTGTTCACTTGAGATGATCTTTTGAAATTCCTCAGTTTTTGGTTGAATTGGCACTATAGCCTCAACTGAGAATGGCACTTAGAATGGTTCTACTACTTTTATAATCCCTATAAAGATAATAAACACATATCACTAACGATGTAACTACTTCAAAGTCCTATTAGTGTTTAAGTGTCCCATAATCAGATCATAATTCTCTAATTCCATATGTAAACTAGAACATATACATCTGTTCCTAGTTACCTTTTCAAGTTTAATCATATAAATGACCTTCTTGATTCTTTATTAATTTAAACATATGTCTTTTATCTAATTTGAACATGGATTCCCTATATTATCCATGGTCTAGTTTATTATATTACAGTTATATTATTCCTAAATCATTTATAAGTTAAGTCTACTTTAACTTAAATTTAATCAAGTTGATTAGATTTAATCAATTTAATTCTTTCTAGCTTATTAAAGTTCATTAAAGTAAGTTAAACTTAAGTATATTAACTAAGTTTATTTTATACTTAACATCTATTTTAAATTTAATTAGTTATTAAATTTATTATATTTCAAGCTTTATTTATTACAAACATAACTTAACTTAGTCAAGTTGTATATCCTATCAGACCTTAATTATTCTATTTCATTCTAGTTCATTAAGTCTATTAAATCAAGTTGGAATTACATTTATTAACTAAGTAAATTTTATATCTAGGAGTTTATTATGTAACTAATCATTTAATTCGGGTCACCTATAGATATTAAGTCTATTTTACTAATTCATCCTCATGTTAAATCTATTTAACTACTAAACCTATTGATTTGCTTTATGGCTTCAATTACACTATAAATCAACTTAACTTAACTTAACTTAATTCATTCCTAATTATACAAATGCTAACATATTACATTATCTCTCATTTATCTATTTCATTTCATCTTTTTTTCTTTTTTTGAAACAATTTCAGGGGATAGATCACGCCCATGATTGGAGTTATGATTCTAATTACGCCCTTGATCACACCTATGATTGGGGATTACGTCCTCATTCATGGCCATAATGTGAACCGTGGGTGAAATTCGCACCCATGATCATCCTTGAAAATTTTATAAGTGCATAATAAGGTCTATGTCACGCTCGTGATCCTCTTAAAAACTTAGATCAATTTGTACCAAGAGCATCATCACACCCATAATTCTTATGATTTCCCCTATTTTGCGATTTCCCCTATTTCTTTTATCCAACTTTAACTACTTATTTCTAATAGACTTTAACAAAAACACCATACTAGCAGCATACCCATCCATAAACATAACTTACAATACTATATACATATTACATATTATATCTTTAATTCGTTCATCATTTATCTAGCCTATACATATGTAAACATAACCCTAAGTTTTAACCATACATGTTCATACATCACTTTTTTTCTAATTTTATCATATACCCTACTTATTTTTAGCATCAGTCCATCCTTTACATGCATATACAACAATCAAAATATAGAAAATAACTAACTTACATGCTTTAGTGAAACTTAAGCAACCAAAACTTCACTACTCCTCCTCCTTAGATGTTGTTGGTATTTCATGCATGTTTTTCATCTTTCATATTGATTTCATCTTCTATTTCTCCTTATGATTTTCTTGAAATTGAGATTTGAGGTTGATTTTTGAGAAAGAAATGAGAAATGGAGAAGAGAAGAAGAGGAAGAGAAGAAACTGGAAAGAAGAAAAGAAAAGGAAAAGAAGAAGAAAAAGAAAGCAAGTGGGAAATGGAAAAAGAAAGGAAAGGAGAAGGTTTATAAAGATATTTATGGGTAAGGAATTCAGTTCAAATCTTTCTGATGATTATATTAAGTATTAAAAACAATTAGAAGGAAATTTTATAATATATAGAAGTAAATTAATAACTTCAATTGAAAATCTAGTTTAGAAATTTACTTTGTAGAAACTTAATATCTAGTTTGGGCTTGGGCAAAAGAGCTAATGTTTATGAACAAGCAGCTGAACTCAAAATTTGTGAAAATTAAGGAATTAGAATTTAGACTAAAATGGCTAAATAAGACCTTTGATAAAATTTAGGTAATTAAACTTGAGAGATTTGGCTCATTTATAAATTGAAAGAAAAGGGGGTTCAAGTTGATGGTTATAAAGAATTTAATATTTTAATTCATGTAATAAACTAAAGCCTAGGGTTTACAAATTTACTAAATATTTAAATTGATATTTTCAAGGCTTTGGAGATTTGAAGTTGAAAGAAAAGAAGTTTAATTTGAGAATAACAAAAGATGATATAATTTAGTTTGTTGAAAAAGATTACCAAAGCAATAAGCTAATTGAAGGGGACATTTGAAATCTTGAATTTCAATTCATTCCAATTACTAATTTGATTATATCAAATTATTGATTCATACTTTATTATTTACTTATGTTGCTTAGTTTATTTGGTTAAATTATCTAAGTTTAATTTCTAAACTAAATTCAAAATTATTGTAAACCCCTGAATTTTTCATAAATCTTAGAAAATAATCCTAAAGTTAAATACCAAAAACAAGACCCTAAAACCGACCCATGTTAAAACTAAATTCTAAATAAGATCAAATATGAAAAATTCTTCACCTTAAGAAAAAGAGAACCCTCAAAATGAAAATGGAAAATCCAACAATCATTTGATTTACATCTGGACGCCAACCAAATAATCTATCTGATCCCTAACACGCAAATTAAGATGATATATCCAAATAACACTCAACGAAAAAATATTAAAATCTTAAATCCTTCGGTGAATTTTAGAATAAAAAATTTCAATTACCACTAAAAGTCAGACATAATCAACCCAACCCTAGACTCGGTTAAATAATCCTAGAACTAAGGAAAATATTAAATAAATCATAAAAAATGAAATAAAACATAAATTTTGAGCAAAAAATATAACACGGTAAAAAATTCCAAAATTTTATGATCTTATGAATAAATGAAAAAGCAAGAAGTCAAACTGAAACCTTAAAATTCAATAAAGTCTACAACAAACCCTAGTGTTTAGATCCGACAATCTCGCACTCTTAAACCTTTAGCAATGGAATTGAGATGATTGTGGATAATAGTTCGTAATAATATATGAAAGCTTAGAAATATCAGATTCGTTAATTTTTAGTATGTTTCGAATCCGAACGGGATCAGTTTTCGAAAAACGTGTCCTAGGACTCAGAATAGTAAAAACATTTCGATGACACCGATAGATTCGTAATAATACAAGGATTTCAAAAATATCATTTTTATAATTTTTCGATAGCTAAAAATATCAGATATCGCATTTTTACGCATATTTTTTTGCTACTAGTATTTTAATTATAGTCTACTATTCATAGCACTATTTTCTACTATTCATTACTATTTCACTATATCTACTTTTTTTTTTTTTTTTTTTTTGTAACCTATTCTTACATTATACCACACTTATTCCTTACAATTTACCTTTCTCATACAACTTTATTCACATCATATCTTGCACATTATTACTTTTCATTACAAAAATACAAAATTTAATCAAATTTGCCTCCCCCTCTCTCTAAATCACGCCGGCCCCTCTCTCTCCCTTCTCTAATTTATATTTTTTTAAATTTATTTTATTACATCTAATTTTCATTCTAAAACTCTATAAATAACCCATTTTTTCTTCACTTCTTTCACACTTCTTACTTTTCCTACCAAAACTCTACCAAAACCACTCCACAAATTCACTCTACCAAAAATCTTCTCTAAATAATTCTTTTCAACTTTCTTTCCTCTACACAAAACTATCTTCCACATATTACTATCTACATATTCTTACAAATATCTTTTCCTTTCTTCAATAAATACACACCTTAGGTAAAATTTCTAATATGTATCTTTCATGTCATGTAACTTAACATGACCATAGTGTATGTTTCCTAAACCTATAAGGTTATGGAAGCAACAATATGTTCATGTTTTATTCTTGTTCATGCTTAAATTCCTATTATATTATTGTTATTATGTTGTTATATTACTATTGCTCTAATATAACTTTATAAATATTATTATGTATATCTATTTTTATATTTCTTAGAGCTTAAATTGCTCACTAACTTCTCACTAACATGCTCTAATTATTATGATTTTCCCTTCCTTCCTTTCTTTTCTTTTCTTTTCTTTTCTTTTCTTTTCTTTTGGGACTAGTTTATTGTTAGTCTCGAGAAGCCTTGATCAAGTTAAGGCTCTCAATATTTGGCTGTGATACTTTAACAAAGTTAAGATTCCTAATACTTGACTTTATTATTTTACTTGTTATTGCTTCTTATAATCTTTTCTATATTATTGTGTGATATTTTCATCTTTTTCATGCTACATAATCATACGCATGCATCATTATAATGATATTGTCTCAACAAAAATAAAGAGAAATTTTCTTTAATAAAAAAGAAACCAAACTCTTTTAATATATAACATTGTCAATAAATAAAGATTTTGTCATCAAACACATAGGAAAATTATTTTAACAACTTTTCAAACTCATCATTAATTTTCTTAAATAACAATAAAGATGATTTTATCAAAGAAATTAACTAAAAAAATAAACACTATCTTTTTATGATGAGTAACATGAAGTTTATTAAAATTTAGTGTTAATAACTCTCTCACATCCAAATTTTTCATGAAAGCTTAATTATAGGAATTTTTCTAACTCCATAATAAAAACCAAGAACTATACTAGTTTTCAAAGTTAAGATAAAATCAACTCACTAGTTTATAAATCTACATAGAGAAATAAAAGTTTGTCAAGATTCTAAATGATAAACTCATTTTCAAATAAATAGAAATATATGAATATGATAAGCTTAAAAACAATAGATATTATCAACAATTTAAGACAATATTGAAAGTATTTCTTCGAAGTAAAAATTTTGTAGAAAACTTAAAATACCAAGTTTTTAGAAATAAAAATTTATCTTTAAAGAAGTTAGGAAATAAAAATATAAGAAGAAGACAATTACTTATAATTTTCAATCAAAACCCTTTAAAAGGAAAAATATATGTAACACAACTCAAATTATTAGAGAATATCAACAACTTAGGAAAAATTTTAAGAACTTTATTTTTATCACTAGAGGTAAAATTTATAGAAGACTAAAGTTAAAAAAAATTAATTTATTTTAGAAAAAAAAATAAGAATATAGTCATTTATAATAACCATAGAATTTGTAAAGTTATTTCAAAATACATAAAGAAAAATTGTTAAAGTTCAAGTTTTCAACACCACAAGACAAGTTGTTTATGAAAAATAATCGTTGAGACAATACCATTAAAATTTTACGTATAATATGAGTCTATAATATATATATATATATATTCAAAGGATTTTTTAATCAGATAAATATCTATGTTTTTGCTCAATGATTTTTAGATAAAAAAAAGTTTGAAAAGTTGTGTTTTGAGGACTTAGAATTTCGTAATAATTCTGTATCCTACCATTTCTAAACCCAAATGGATTTTTATTATAAAAATAACCCTAGAAATATATATATAATATATATATATATATATCTTTCAAGTAGGTAGAAAACTACATATAATATGAAAATTTCAAGTTAAAATGAGCAAGTTATGGCCATTTTAAGTTAAAATTTCATTCTACGCGATTTTTGACTAACATAGTGAAATAGAATTAGAAATTTTAAGTAAAAATTCTATGAAATACTCATCTTGGGTATTTCTTTTGTCTAGGTTATGAGGAATACGAGATTTCCCTTCCTAAGGATTACTATGACTAAGAAGATTACGAAATGGACGTTGAATTTTTCCTCTTAATTTCATTACCTTGCTTGTGCTTGTAGAATAAGGCATATACTGAAAAAAAAAAATGATATGTATGGGGAATTCAGGGATATGTATATATTGATTTTATGCTTATGTGATGAAAAAGAATTAAGAATATCGCAACTTCAAATTATGTTTAAGTATGTATCTATCTACAAATGATTGCATTGTATTCCTAAATTGTTTGATCACCTCTAACAAACCTTAATAATTTGGCTAAAGATAAGTAAAGCGTTCACGTCATCAAGTCATATTTTTTTTTCGGAAGGTTGCTACTCCTATGCATAGAGTTAGATGGGCTGTTAATGTACTAGGACACGGGCCATACTCCTTCCTAGAGAATTCACATCGCTCGAGGAATGCAGCTCTAGGTTCGGAGCCTTGCCAAGCAAACGCTTTGGGCGAGGGCCTAGAGCTAGTAGTAGAAGATCAAGAGGATCTTCATCAACAATTTCCTAACCTTCGATACAGATGGATAAATCCGTTTTATATATGTTTCCGGATAACTATATATATTTGTGTAATCATGTGATTGTTGCATAGCATGCATAGTATATGTATGAAAATTAAATAAAATTGTTTGAAATCACGGTGCGAATGAAAAGGAATATCTCACTGAGCTAGTTGTAAGCTTATACCCCCATAGATCTTTGTTGAAAAAAGGTATACCCGTGACTCTATTCAAAGATCATGGCATTAAGGGAATCATTGATGGATTCAAAACTCTTATGGAAGCAATGGGAATATAGGATGAAGTTATTTTGTAATTTTCTTATATGCAAGGTATGCTATATTAGTATTTTGGAGATTACTCAAAAATGTATTTATATAGACTTGAAGACAATAGCGTTATGCCGCTAAGATTTGTAATCAACCATGTTTATGTTTTATGATAAGTATTCTCCTTGTCTTATTACTTAATCGTTATCAATGTAAATTGTGCTACTCCGATGCGTTCCCTTGGTTATGATATACACATTATATATGATATGGAAGCCTTTTGACTAAGGTAGTCATTCTTAGGCTTTAGTATTCTGAACGGCAGACTGCCATGTTTGGGGTACCCTTCAGGGCATGACAATGATCTACCTATTATATTATTCGGTTAAACCACTTCTAATGTTGTCTTTTATCTCATGATCATAATATTAAGATATTAATTCTTAGTCATATTCTTAATTATTGACTTATCATGCAGTATTACAACAGTTCATGTTGTTACTAGAGTCTTTGTTTTTATAATATTATTTATTACCTATTGGGTTTTATAATTTGATGAGAATACTATATTTACAAGTTACTATTTTAAATTATGATTTCTAATTATTTAAATTTTTCTTAAGTTTTCAAATTACCAGTTGTTCTATAGTTTTATTTTGTATTTACTAAAGCTCTAATAATTACCTTATTAGTTTGTTGATTTATTATCAATCATTAATTATGAAATGTTATGAGAAATTATATTTTGAAATTTTTATTAATTACAGTTCTAACTCTTAAACAACAATTAAACTGTTCATACTTTTACTATTCTTAAATCGCAAAAAATCAAGAGTGATCTTTGAGACTTTTCTTACATTATCTACTTATTGATTACCATATTCAGGTTGTATAAACTAGGGTGTTTATAGCTCTACTTCTAAATGACCAAGAGATTATAGAAGAGTTAAAGGTGTTCATGAAGTGGCATTATTTGGCTAAGGTTAGCCTTTTGGATGCCAAAAAGGTTATGCAATTTTTTCTAGAGTGGGTCCCTATTTTATACTTCAGGCTCTCTTTGAAGGGAGGGAATGAAACATTCAAGGAACATCTTAGCCTGTCTATTCTAGGCATGTAAGATTGAGGATATACTAATTGGGGATAACTACTTAGAGTGCATTTATTGTGGGTTTACAGGTCAAAACGGTTGCAGAAAGGACTATTGAAGGGATGCAAGAAGTGCAAATCAAGTACCCTGTTCCTAAGGGGCCAAACTTCAAAAGGGAAAGGCTCTTAAGGGGATTCTACTTTCAAGAGCACTAGTTCCCAAAAGAGGGAAGCTATCAAGCTAGTTGAGTCGGTCTGCTTTGTATCCCTAGCAAATGGCTTCATTAGGAGAAGAATGTTGCTTCATGTGTTTCCTTCACTAGGCAAACAATCTTCTTTGGTTGGTGAAGGTGATCAGCTGCTTGGTGTCAAGCAGGTAGGCAGGCATATGACCTTGTTGAGGTGGACTTGGAAGTCACGATGATGAGGATGAGCCAATCCCTTTTGTAGTCAAGGAATGTTAGAGCAGGTGGATCCTGTAATAACCCAAAATAGTACACCTCATATATAAAAATCATTAATTAAATAATATGAAACTTTGGAAATGTTTTAAAAGGAATTGCAATAATTACTCCAAATTTTTTACATTTTTAAAAAATATTAAAATGTAAACAATCTAAATATTGATTAAAATTTTAAATTAATTTCAATAAAACTTTGAGAAATTATTTTCCATAATTTTTCACAATTGATAACTAATAATAATACAATTACAAAAGAAAATAACCCAACTTTAATTTTAATAAGACAATGGTAATTTAGAGAAATATTCAAAGAGCAAATTTGTAGTAAGTATTATGGAGCTTCATCCTTAACTTTAGCTAGAGAGATCAAGTTTGTGGTGGCTCTTAGTGCCTTGCAACCCTTAGGTGACTCGGAGTTTTTCTAAAAGATTTGTGTCAAAAGTAACTTCCATGTGCCCTATGCTATGAGAGTTTCTTTCTTGCGCTATGATAAGAAATTGAAGATCATTGGCCTTATTATTTTTTGTTGTATGGAGATGATGAGATGGGAAAGGTGTATCGACATGTGGCTTGTCTTGGGCGTAAGTTGCTTCTTTGTTCATTTTCATGCCCTCCCCTTCCTTTTGGAAGGTAGTTGTAGTTTTGTATCCCTCTCTTCTTCACCTTGGTTTGCAGCTAGGCCAAGTGCTTTTAAGGATGGTATTAGTGTATACCTTGATGGAAGTGTTCCTTACTTTGTTGGAGTTAGGGTATCTCGAGGCAGCTGGGTGCTAAATAGATAGGTGGTGGATCTGGTCCGAGTCAATTTCCTAATCATACCAGTGCAGACCAAAGTTCCCATTCTAAGGGCACTTGGTGCAGCTCGATGCTTTATCGTTATGCTTCTTTGGCAAGGCATGGCATGCTTCCTCAGTAGTTGATTCTGCTTAGGCTTTAAACAATGTAGGTTTTTCTTAGTTGTTGATAAGAATCTTAGTCTTTTATTTGCATCCCTAGGTGCTTGCACAATCCTTGGTCTTACAAAAACTAGTTCTTCAGGATTGTTATGACACGCAAAATTTTAGTTGGTCGACTTAGTAATGTCGAACGAAGAGTAGTTGTATGTAATATGTTTTTTTTTGTCTTTGTTTTGTAATTATTAGTCAAAATGCCAATTAGAAATATCTTGATTGAGATGCCAATCAAAACTATTGATTTCTTTCAAATGGAATTATTCAAGTTTTTGTTTCTTATTTCTTTAAGCCTTTTCACTATTTGGTTATTTTCTTCTTATCTTCGCATTTCCTTTGTTAGTCGTTGATGAACGTTCTACATTTGCCAATGTTGTAATGAAGAATAAGATGAGTAATTTTTTTTTTCCTTGTTCGACTTACATCAAATTAAAGCCTTCTTCTTAGCCTTATCAAAGTCAAACATGGTTAGCTCAATTGATCCTAAGAATATTGGACTTATACAAAATTTTGGATGAAAGCGTCGAACATATGCTGCTCATTTAAAGTCCTTAAGATTATGGCTTATTCAGCTGAGTGCTTTCAATTGGGACTGAGATAAATTTAGGATGGCAAGCATTGAACATAAGTAGCTTGGTTAAGGTCCTCAAGATTATTGCTCATCCAATCCAGTGTTACAACTTGGAGTTAGATAAATTTAGGATGTGAGTACTGAATGTAAGTAGCATGGTCCAACATTCTCGCTTGTTCAGTTGAACACTTCCACTTGAGACTTAGATAAATTTAGGACACAAGTGCTGAATGTAAGTAGCTTGATTAGGGTCCCCAAGATTACGGCTCATTCGGTCAAGCGTTTCCACTCAGGACTTAGATAATTTTAGCATTCTGCTGAAGAAAACGTTATGGAGTGCAAAGAAAGCAATAACCATGTACTCAAATAGTGTATTTAAAGAGGTGGAAAAAGTTGCAACCATCATAGAAAGAAATTGACTACATAATGAAATAAAACTAAGCAAAATACTTGCTTAGACTATTAGTGTTCCAAGTTTTGGGGACTGGTTGTTTGTCAAGTTGTTATAGGTAGTAGGTATCGTTGTCCAAATTTTATATGACTAGGACTGGATCTTCCCAAGTCAAAGCTAGTTTTCCTTGGCCTTCTCTTACACCTATGTTTGTCAACTTTTGGCGCATAATGTCACCTAGTTGAAACTCTTTATGATTGACTTTCTTGTTGGAGTAACGGGCAGCTCTTACTTGATATGCCACCAACCTTTGAGTGGCTTTGTCATCGAATGTGTCAATGGTCTCGATGTTAGCCTATAATTTGATCTTGTTTATTGTCATCCGTAACTCTAGGTTCTGAGAGTTTGGAGTTCCAACTTGATGAGTGTATCGCCTCTGTGCCAAATGCCAAATGCCAATCATAAGGTGTCTCCCCAATGACTATCCTATATGTAATCCTATAACCCCCCATCCAAGATTAGGCAGAAGTTCTACCCATATAGCATTAACTTAGTCAACCATCATTTCAAGTTCTCAACAATTGTTTTATCGACTGCTTCAACCTGGCCATTCGTTTGTGGATAAGAGATAGAAGTGTTCATTATTTTAATGTGATGGTATTGGTGGCATTCTCTAGATCGATCATTGTCAAATTGAGTGTCATTATTACTGATCAGGATTCGTGGTACCCAAACTTGCATAGGATGTGGTTAGTTACAAAGGATTGAGTGTATCTTTCATTGATCTCAGGGACTGAATAGGTGTTTGTGACCCAATGTGTTCCATCTCTAATGAAGATTATCAAAAAGGTTATTCACCTATCGGAGTACCATAGCATAAGCATCTAGGTCAAATTCCATCTTCAATAGTCTAAATTTATTTATTAAAATGATCTCTCGATATATTTTAATGAAATCAGATATGAATTCATATCATGCATTACACAAATTCAAGATCTATTAAGTTCAAGCTATTGAATTCAACAAATCAACACTTCTTCATTTTAAACATAATTGTGTTACATGAATTCAACCTAAGGATCCACAAGACCTAAGTCAAATCAACTATTCCTCTATGGATGTAATAATGAAAATCAATAATTTAAAATATTAATTGAAGGACGTAATGAGATAAAGAAATAAAATCGTAACTCTTTGGTGAATTGGAAGCGACGAAGTCCAATTTAGCTATGAGATCCACAAAATCAACAAAAAAAACCCGTACATGCTCTAATTGGTACAATTTGACAAAATTCTCTCTATTCTCTGAGTATTTTCATACAGTCCTCTCTAGGATTTCATGAAAAATGAGTATTTATAATATAATGGATGCTGGCATGGAAAAAAGATACAAAGAATGTGTAAAATACATCAAATGTCTAAAAACCTTATGATCCTCAGCTGTGCCATGAGCAGCATTTACAATTAGCTCATATTAAATCTCTTGACTATGAGTGAGTTTTAAACCGTGTTCTCCACTGTGAAGAATCCTTTCAAGATATTTCCCCTGCATTTCTTAATGCGTTTCCAATTGTAAAGTTCCTCTTGATCTTAGGGTCTGTTTGGATTGTCTGTTTTTCATCTGTATCTGTATCTTTTTTAAAATGATATGTGTAAATATATCCGATTTACATCTAAATTTTATCTATATTTTTTTTATTTGATCTTTTGATGAGAACTGTCAACTTTTTTTTATCTATATCTATTTCTTGATAAATAATTTGTTACCAAAAAATTTGAAAAGTGTCTGTATCTGCCGGAAAAAAGCCAAAACAAACGGACCCTTAAGCTCAATTCCAACCACGGTCTGGAGTCTTCTCTTCTCTAAACTCAATTACATTCTTAGCCATGTTGATAACCTTCAAAATTCTTCAAAATTTAATTCATCTTTTTCTTAAGCACGACTGCATTCTTGACTATGGTCTCATCTATGAGCTTTTCTTCTCTTATGGGAGCATTGCAGCTGTGTCTCCTTTTTTTCATAAATTTGTTGATCTTTTTGCTATCTCTTTTCATGTCATGCTTTGCAGACCTAAGATCAACAAAATATTTATCAATCAAGCTTAAGTAATCCCTAAATAAATAGGATAATTTAGACCTATTAGGGATATTTTGGGCCTTTGTCCACTTAGTGAAGTAGTTGACTACTACTATGATGAATTTCTTGTATCCAATAGCTCTAGGGAATGACCAAGTATATCCATTCCCCACTGGCAAACAATCATGGATTGGTTAGTGTAAGCCCCTAGATTTCTCGATAATATTAGTAAACCCTAAGAACCGGAAGTTGAAACAAACCCTAAAATTAACCTAGTTCTATGTTTAGTCTAGTGAATCTAGATCCGGCAATCCCGTATTCTTAAACCCTAGAAAACGAAATTGAAATAATTGTGGATTATGGTTCGTAATAATATAGGGAAGCCTAAAAATATCAGATTTGAATTTTTCTAGTGTCCTTCGGATCCGATCGGGATCAGTTTTCAAAAACCGTGCCCCGGAGCACCGGATAGCAAAAATATTCCGACAACACCAATAGATTCGTAAAAATATAAGGTTTTCAAAAATATCAGTTTTAGAATTTTTCGGTATCTAAAAATAACAGATATAGGACTTTTACGCGTATTTTCTTTACTACCGGTATTTTAATTGTCTAGTCTACTATTCATAGTACTTTTCTACTATTCATTACTATTCACCTATTTCTACTTTTTCTTACACTCTATTCTTACACTCTACCATACCTATATCTTACAATTTACCTTCCCCATACAACTTTAGTCACATCACACTTTACACATTACTTCTTTAATCACATCAATTTTATTTTCTTTTTCAAATTATTTAATTACATCTAATTTCCACTCCCAAAAATCTATAAATACCCCCTTCCTCTTCCATTCTTTCACACAACAAAATTCATACCAAAACTCTCCCAAAATCACTCCACAAAATTCCTCTCCCAAAATCTCTCTCAAGTTCTCTTTTTCCTTAGAAAATCCATTCCCACATAATATACAACCCATTCTTTTCTTCTTCAACCAACACATAAACTTTAGGTAAAAATTTCTTATTTACTCATCATGTTCATATAACTTAACATGAGTTTAGTGTATGTTTCTTAGACTCATTGAGTTAAAGAAGCAACAATTTATTCATGTTTTGTTTTTGTTCATGTTCTTATTTTCTTTATGTTACTATTATGTTGATATTGTTATATAAGTATTATATATATATATATATATATGTATAAATATTTATTTAGAGCATATAAGCTCACTTGTTATTTATTTATTTTCAAGTCTTGCAATTTATTTATTTACTTGTTTTATGCAAATATTAAGACTAGTCTTTCTAGTCTTAGACTTGTCCATATCAAGTCAAAATAATTTTATTTCTTTGCTTTTCTTTTCTTTGAGGACTAGTCTATTCTTAGTCCCGGGATACCTTGATGAAGCTAAGGTTCCCAATACTTGACTTTACTTTTATGCTCTTATATATTTTGTTTATCTTATTATGTTGTTTTTATTTTATCCTCATTCATACATGAATATGTGATATTGTCTCAACCATAATGAAAATGAGCTTCCTTTAGTAATAGAAAGTAAGAACCCTCCTCAAAAATAAATTTTATCTCATAAGAAATTATTTTTCCATAAAGACTTAAAGTTTTGTCTTAACAAATATTTTTCTAAAGCTAGACAAGTTTAGCTCAAGTTTTAGTAATAACACTATATGAGATTTTATCAAGAAATACATAAAGTTATTACAAACTCTTCTTTCAAACAAATAAAATAAGAAAGTTTCTTTAAACATTCCTTACTCAACCAAAAGTTTTCTTAAACACATTTATCAAAATTTTCTACCAACATTTTAAATACTAAAGTCTAGATAAGTTTTCAAAAATTTACTTATAAAGATCATTTCTTTTAAAGTGGATCTAAGAAAAGCTATAGAAATATACCCATGAAGTATTTAGAAAAACTATGTTTTCCAAAACATTAGAAATAAAGTAGTAGGAATTTAAAAAGATTAAAATTAATTTTATTTAAGAAAAAGAATTAAAAGAAGGAGATGCTCACTTTTAGTAAAATAAGAAATTTCTTAACAAAACTAATTTTTTTACAAAACTTAAGCTTATCACACTTTCAAAACATATTGTACCACAAGAACATTGTTGAGACAACACCACCAAATTCATGCATATGGTTTGAGTATATATGTATTCAAGGGATTTTCTTTCAACCATATAATGTATCTATATTTTTGTACAAAAGCCCTTGAGTGAAGTAAAGTTTGAAAACTCTAGTTTTGAAGTTTGGAAAATTCGTGTCAAATCTGTACGCTGCTATTCCGAGACCTAAATAACTTCTTTTGATAAAAATAACCTTAGAAATAGATAGATCTTTCCGAGTAGGTAGAAATCGGTATATAATATGCGAAATTCCGAGTTAAAATGAGCAAGTTATGGCCATTTTAAATTGGAATTTCCATTCATACGATTTTTGACGAATTCAATAAGATCGAATTATAGAGTTCGATAGATCGTGGATGAAATACTCATGTCGGGTATTTCTTTTGGTTTAGGTGTCGAGGACGAAGATCTTCCCTTCCCAGAGGATTACTTCGACTCCTAGAAGAAAGCTATGGACGAGTGAGTTTCCTTTACGCTTATGTATTCGCGCATGTGCTTGTAGAATAGAGCACTAGATGTTAGGAAAAGATAAAATTGATATGCATGTGGGATATCATGGGAATTATGTATGTGATTCGTTGTGTGTGTGATCAATGAACAATAATATATCGGAACCCGATTTGTGATTGATATAAATGTCTCCATGTATGTATTTGTTATGTGTGCGAATATTGTTTGATCGCTTTAAATGATTTAATGTCATATCGGAATCCCCATATAATAAATTGCTCATGCATATCACTTAGAATATCATTTCGAAATTTTGCTACTACTCCTCAGCGTGGGACCGGAAAGGTAAGCTGCCTTGCTACAATCTTGAGAGTTAGGACGTTCGGGGAATACGGTCTCAAGGTGTAGCCGAGCCGGATCGATCGCTTTGGGTAAGGAAAGCCCGAGGACTAGTAGTACGGTTCGTTGGAACCCCAAGACGCGCGCAACTTTCAGGAGGTCGTTCGGGACCTAGTTCAAAGCATTCCCTAACCTCCGATGGAGGGGTAAATCCATCAAACATACGAAACCGGATAGTCGTATGTAATGTTTGATCATATGGTTATTGCATTCATATGCTTGATTAATAAACTTGGTTGATTGTTTGTTATGAGTACTTTTGCGTAAGGAATATCTCACTAAGCTAGTAATGCTTATACTCCTACAGACTTTTGACCTTGCAGGTTTATCTTTTTGCACCCGAGACCATCTTGACCACCCGGGTAGAATCTTTATTTTGGGAAGCTTTTGGAGGAATTCTATTTCATAGTATTAGAGTAGATTTCTTCTAAAATCTTCTAGCTTTTGTTGCTTATCTTAGCAAGACCATGATTATTATGAAATTATCGGGGGAATGCCCCTTAGAAGTTGTAAGACTTTTATTTCAATGAAATATATATTAATGTTATTTTGCATGTTCCGCTGCCAATGTCTTAAAATGCATTACTCCACCGGTCTCCCTTTGTTGTGAATGTACGCCTTGTACCGATATGAAAGCTTTCGAGTGACTGAGGTAGTCATTCTTAAGTTTTAATATTGCGTACGGTGGGCTGTCACGTTTAGGGTACCCGCTGGGGCGTGACAGTTAGTGTCTGCAGGTAGTTGCTCAAGGCATGAGCCATTGCAATGTATGCTTCATGGTTGATCAATAGTAGCTAAGGCAAGTGCTTTCACATATAGGGTATGGCCGCCTACAGCCATTGCATTCTCGTGTGTAGTTCTTCTAGGATAGAGAGGGCCTCCTCAAGTTAGAGACATTTGAGGAGAGGCATGCTATGACTTTTTGACATAAGATATTATTTACCAAGGTAAAGTTAGTTGCTTGCTATATCAGTTTTGGCTGCTTTCTTATCAGTTGAGATGGTACCATCCTACAGGTATTTCTATATTAGATCTATCCAGTATGGTTGTACCGATCCTTCCCTTACTTCTAGGATTGCTTGGTGTTCCTTGTCGATGGTGCACTAAGGGAGGTACTTTACGAATATTTCTCATCTTTTGAGTCAAGGTTTAGAAGTCTAACAGTAGCAAACTTGGAGATTCTATTGGCTTCTGCATTTTTCACCCGAGGAATCTTGCGTATCCTCTAATTGGTAGAGCTAATGGTTAAGGACCAGTCAATTTCCAAGTACTTTAACATGGCATCCCCTTTTATTTCATATTCTCCCTTAACTTATTAGACAGCTAGCTTCGGATTAGAGAAGATCTTCAATTTATCAACTTTAACTTTATATGTGAGTTTGAGTCCGGCAATGAGTGCCTCGTACTTGCTTTGTTGTTGCTAATGTTAAATCTGAGTTTGAGGTGAATCAAATCTTTACATTGTCCCAACTTTTTAGTATCAAGCCAACCCTGCTACATTCTTGATTTAAGGACTTGTTTACATAGAGGTCTACTCTAGTTTTCCTTTCCTATGCGATTTGTTTGGAGAAACTGCATACTTGGCCACAAAGTCGGCCAATATCTGAGCCTTGATGGCATTGTGGGCTTTGAGCTACACTTTGCACACACTATGTTCTAGTGCGTACTTCATCATTTGCCTTAATGTGTTAGGATTATGTAAGATACTACAAATGGGCTAGTCAGTCAGAACCATGATCAATTGTCTAAGGCTACTAACCAAAATGTTCATTGCTAAGGTAAATTTTTCTACCTTAGAATACCTCTATTTAAGGCTTGGGAGGATATGACTGATGTCATATATCGGTTTGTGTACCTCACCTTCTGCTTGAATGAGAACTAAGGATATGGCTTTTTTGCTGAGTGTTAATTACACAAATAATTCTTTTCTTGGTATGAATTATGCTACGACGGGTGGGGTGGTGAACAATTCTTTCAATTCTGTGAAGAACTTCTTGCACTCTTCATTCCACTAGATATTTATGGGGTTCTTTAAGATCTTGAAGAATTATGCGCATCAGTCCACACTTCTGGATATAAACTTGCTCAAGGTGGTTATCGTACTAGTAAACCTCTGTACATGTTTGATGAAATTAAGAGGGAGCATGTCTAGTTTGGCTTTGATTTTATTGAGATTCACCTTGATTCCTTGTCGAGTGACCATGTATCTTAGTAACTATCTAAATGATGCTTCGAATACACATTTCAGTAGGTTCATTTTCGTCTAGTAGTTTCTTAGTTGATTAAATGTCTCTTTAAAGTCCTTAAGGTGGCCTTTCAGCTTTGCGCTTTTCATGATCATGTCATTGAAATAGACTTATATGTTATGTTTGATTTGTTCTTTGAAGACTATAGTGATGCGAACCTGATACATGGCTCAAATTTTTTTTAACTCAAATACCTTTACCTTGTAGCAGTAAGTGCCAAAGTTACTGACAAAGTATGTGTGCAATTGGTCCTTAGGTTCTATCATGATTTAGTTGTAGCTCGAGAATGCATTCATGAAACTCAACATAGAGTGTCTAGATGTAGAATCGACTAACTGATTTATCCTACACAAAGGGAGGCAATCTTTGTGGATGTCTTGTTGAGGTTAGTGTACTTAACATGCATCCTCTAATTTCCATTGGCTTTTTTACCATGATTACATTAACAAGTCAAGTTGGATATTTTTCTTCCTTAATGAAGCCTACTTGCAATAATATTGGACTACTTCTTCTATGACAACTTATCAAGTGCCAGTGAAATGTCAATGTTTTTACTTTTTTTTTTCTTTCCCAATTTTTTAAATATTACTTGGCGGACCTTACGGTTATAGGCCACCGACCTGGTTTGAACCAGGGGATTTGGTGAGTCCCCAAACGGATCCTCAAATATTACTTTTTCTAATTTACCTGAAGAGTTAGAGTCTTATAAATTAATAATTGAGATTATTCATGTTCTTAACATTACTTATAGTGATGTTTTTCTTTTTACTATAATATCATACATAGATTACACGTGATAATAACATTTTAAATGAATAATTTTAGAATAACTTAAAGAAGTAATTTTAAAAATTCATTTATATACACCCCCACCCCCCCCCCCCCCCCCCCCCCCCCCCCCCAACTCCTTTTTCACAAAAAAAAATCTGATGCTTTGTAATAGATTTGTGTATTCCTTGCTGTAGGCATATGCACTATAATATATGGATAAATAATTTATAAAGAAGGGTAAAAGTGTCATTTGATAAATTATTAGAGGGTTTTAAAGTACAGTATAATATAAAGTTATTTGTTTTTTCAAATGGAAGAGATGTAATAAAAGATGGAAATTCGTAGCTAAAAGCCGGCTAAGTACGTCATCAGCTTAGAATGCTACACCATCGGCGTATATTCTATGGCTTTAGCAGTGTTGAAACTAGTTTTGAATTTGAAAAATTATGTTAGAGTATTGAAGACTACTAGCCTAAGTACGTACGCCACTAGCTTTGGTATATACACTACCGGTGTACATGCAAGCCTACATGTAAAGAAATTTGATTCGAGAGCAAATGATAGCCAACTTTGGCATTTATGCCACCAGCCTTTGGTTTATGCCGCCGGCGTATGTTCATAAATTGCCAGCATACCCTGTTCGAGAGATGAGGAGTTTTCATGATTTTCTTTATATTATATCCTTATGCTACTTTCTCAAAAACACTCCTAGACCTAGAAAATCCTCTTGTGTATGATCCCAGCATCCAAGGAGATTCAGAAGTCCAAATCAAGGTTATTGAACCTATTTCTTTTCTTTAGGATTTAAAGAATCTATCAAATTCCTTAGGGTTTCTATTGGTTTTGAAGGAGAAATTGAACAAAACCATAGTTGCTTGGATATTTAGATTTTTGGAGATCAAGAAGGATTAAGAATCAATTTTAGGTAAGTTTGTATGTACTTAACCTTTATGATTATATAGAAATGATTTTTTGTTGATTTTTGGTCTGATGGGTATTGAATGGAATTCTGGGATTTGAAAGGGGGTTGTTGAGGAGATTTGTTCTTTTGCATAATTTTTGTGTTTTAGTCAGGGAGAAAGGTGTGAAATTATTTTTCTGTTGAGATTAGCGTTTTAGGTGATGTTTGAATTAGGTTTGTTTTATAGAGGATATGTATTGAAATCTTTTCTGTTTATGTGATCAAGGTTTTGGTGAATTAGAGTTCTTGTTCTCAGAAAATTATTCAGGTACAACCATTCCTTTTTGTTATATGTGCTTGTAGGCTTACAATGGATAATCTGACCTAATTCTATTTGGTTTTTAATTAAATTTGCTTGCTGCTTGTGTTTGGTTGCTATTAGTAAAGACCAAGCAGACTGTGATACTAACACTAGCACCTTGATGATCTGTGTATGTCATTATCTCTAGTAGAGTTGCACACAAAAATGATTTTGGTAGTTTAAAAGTTGTGCGATGATGGCACTGGGTATGTGGGGAATACTCAACACTAATATATGTAGATATGTTATTTATTTTCTATACTGTGTGTTTTTATAAAGTCATGAGTAACTCTAGGTTTAGGACTGAACTACAGATGGTTTTAGACTGTGCTGTTTGCCGGCCATTAAAAAGATAATAACCTAGGTTTTGATGCATTAGAATAGGTTGTATCTGATTATGTATTATATGTGTTTGTGGTTTGGCGTACTAGGTAATATTTGCTTATTCTTTTACCTTTTTTAGGAGTAGGTGAAGATCCGGTTGTGTTTGATTTGTCTGGATATAACATTTATGTAGATGATGGAGATGATGTTAGTGGACTTGATTATCCTACTGACTCCCAAACATGCTTGGGATTAAAGATAGTTTTTGGAAGATCATATAAAGCTTTATATATTTCTTTTATGGATTTTGGAAAGTTTTATAAGTTTTTATTTCTATTATTTTAACTTTGAGTTTTGTTAGCTTTGGTTTATGTCAATTATGTTGTTGAAGATTTTTATATGTTGTTTAAAAATATATACCATTTTATATGTGAGTATGGAGATATTTGCTTTTTTTTTATTATTTGTGGAATAGTGTTCATAGGCTTAGCGTGTCCATCGATGTTAAGGAAACATGGTGGGTTGTAATGTCATCAGATTAGAGCATTACATGCATGATGAAGTGACTTGTAATTAAGCTTTTAAACCACCTTGACATGAATAAATGGCCATCGATGATAAGACATATTCTATTTGGATCGTCTGTTTTTATCTGTATTAAAACAATATGTGTAACGTATTTGATTTGCATGTATATTTTATTTATATTTATCTATTTAATATTTTCATGAGAATTAACAAACGTTTTTTATTTGTATTTATTTTATGATAAATAATTTATTAGAAAAAGTTTGAAAAAGTATATACTATCTGTCCCAAAACAGTAAACAAACGGACCTTAGTATGAACAATTAACATCTTAAATTGTTGCTGGTTTTTCCAAATTCATCATATTCCTGTATGTGTAAAATTTTCGTCGATGAAAGCGGACGCAAGATAGAATTGAAATCTAAAAATATATACATAGAATAGTGAAATCAACTCCTTTTTCGAGAATTGTACGTCTTCATATAATCATCTCTTTGCTGTAATACAATTAGCAAACTTTCAATATCATTTATTATTCAAACTTATAAATAAAAATTTAATATTAAAAAATTTATTTATTTTCAAAATAATCTCATTTAAACAAAAAATAAAAATCTTATTATAATTTTATATATTCCTCAATAATAACAATACTACTACAATTTTATTCGTTCAGTTGGTCAACAAAAAACTAAAATTTCAAAAGAATGGATCGACATATTATTGTTCGCAAGTTAAACTTCCATAAGAAACAAATAGAGAATTTTTAATTATTCCTTAAAAGGATAAGTTTCATACCTAATTCTACAATCTACAAGCTGTATTTGAGCTCCCAAATTATTCGGAGATAACATCCCGACAAAATACGCTGCGGCTTGGAGACAATTCTTACATCCCAAACGTGTAAGATCACCATCGCAGGCTCCATGGCGATACATCTGTGTTGCCGTATCTTCTCTATTATTATAGTATTTGAAACCGTTAGAAGGTGTCTTCAAAATCAAATCTCCTATAATATAAGATATAGAGTAGCAGATGGGAACCTACTTGGGTCGTAGGTCTACAATTTTTTTATATAACCTATCACATTTATTATTTTTCTCGATCTATCACATCTATTACTGTTTAAATAAACCTATAATTTTTATTCAAAATTCAATGGTGGATCTTGTATCTTTCCTATAAGTCGTTTAAAATGGCTTGACCCAAATTTTTCCCATAGTAGATGGATCTTCGACGATTGCCGGGTTGCATCGGAAGGACTGTGTCTCTGTATCTGCCTGCCCGTTTGATGTATTTCAGAACGACCATCGATAACATAGCTTTGTTTTTTTAGAAAGTTAACCCATGTTGCTGGGTATTTAAAGGAGAACGTTTTGTGACATGTCGCTTAAATCTCATCTTAGTAATTATCGCCAACTAGCTGCTTGTTGATAATGTAAATGAGATATAACCTTGTATTGGCGTGTCGGTGCTCGTGATTAGTAGCATATAAATATTAATAAATTTTTTTGTACGAACGATTTCATAAAATATATATTTTTACTACTTATTTGAAACATATTGTATTCACGGGTAGACATCGTCACGGTCCGATTCGGGTCTGGAACAGGACCCGAACCGCCGGTTCCCGGTTCCAAAAGTGGTGGAACCGGAACCGGACCCGTGAGAGTCGGTCCGGTTCCCGGTTCTTAGGAACCGCCGGTTTTCACGGTTCGGTTCTGGTTCTAGAGGAACCGGGAACCATGAAAAAAATTAAAAAATCAATTAAATAATTTACTTAATTTAACTAAGAAAAAATATAAAATAAATTTTTAACTTGAAATAACATTGAGCCTAATAATAATTGTTCATGGCATTAGTTAAAAGAATTTTTATAATTATGTATTTATTTATATACAATCACTTGCACTTTTTTAGTTGTTATATTAGCAATGTGACACTATAAAATATTCAAAGATATAAATAATTCTCAATAACAAAAAATGAGTCACACATTGTTAAGAAAGAAAGTCTACTTTGATTAGAAGTCTACATAAATTTAACAATATATGATTTCAAATGTAATTATTACTTATGTTGTTAATAATAACATATTAAATATTGTGAATAGGAAATAAATTTTTTATTATTTATGCAAAAATAGTTTTAAATATTTATTTTTTAATTACAATTATTTATAATTTTCTTTTCTTTTTTTCTTACTTTTTTTTTTTTATAATTTCTATGGTGTAGAACTGCCGGTTCTTGAATCGACGATTCCAAAACCGCCGGGTCATACGGTTTTTAGGGATGGAACCGTAAGGACCCGTCAGAACCGACGGGTCCTTTACCGGTTCAGACCCGCCATTGCCGGGCCGGTTCCCGGTTCAGGAACCGCCGGTGACGGGTCAGGTCGGTTCCCGGTTTGGAACCGACCCATTATGATGTCTATTCACGGGTCACCCATCCCGACACACAATATATCATGCAATTTTTTTATACCCGGCCGGAAATGAAAACAGGTCATTGATTGCATCATTCACCTTTTGATAAAATATATTATCACTTCATTTGTTTGACCTGATGTTATGTAAATATGCATGGTATGGCATGATGTCATGTAAATAGGTAAAGAAGCCTCCCTGCTGTCCTTCCGGAGTTAATTACATAACTAAGTCCGCGTTTATTTGACGGGGATAAAAAAAAATGCAGACCTCTCTCTCTGTGATAACGTCTTATGCGTTATCCAAACTTTAGGTTTTCTCCTTTTTAAATTTAGCATCTAAAATTTTTCGAGTAATAATTTTTACACGTAATTGAATTTATGATGGTAGCCATCGATACCTCACTTAACTTTCTCTTCCTCCGTCAATTGATATGGCACCCTCAACTCAACACTTAATTTTTTTCTTATTGAAAAAAAAAATAAATAAATAGACAGAAGTGTTTCCCACTTGGATTAAACTTCGCAACACAATCACAGTAAATAAATAGATAGAAGTTATTTTTTAATATAAATATAAGTCTGCTATACATTAGAACCTATAGATTTGAGTTTCGAAATATATATAATAGAATGTTAGGGACAAATTATTTATTCTTGGCAAAATAATAGTTTCAATTAAAATTACATTGAATAAATATAGCATCTTATGGAATGTATATAATAATTGTTAATCGCCAATTATCGTTATGGACCTCTTAGCCACAATCCGATCGCTCTATCATGTGTGTTGACAAGCTCAAGCCAAAATCGACCGACCCAATAAGGTACTTGTCCCCATCTAGGATCCATAGGTCCCGCTTTGATGGCCTTCCCCCAAAATAAGAAGATGCCAAGTCTAGCCTTTATACTACTCTAGGTTGGAAGGGAAACTAACTCTATACATCCCCAAAGAAGGGAATGCTTCTAGGAAAAGATCATGATAAATCAAATCACACTTGTCTCGAATTCATAAGGGCACCTTCTTCAAGACAAATCCCCTTTCCTAAAAGGAGAAAGGTATGCAACTATAGGAGCTTCTTCTAGCCAACTCAGGAGCTAAGTTGACTATCTTCCACTCTCACTCTATTTCGATATTACATGTCATTTGCTCACTTACTAACTTAATTTTCAAAGTAGTCTCATCGAGCATACCCCTCAACACTTGCTAACTAGTTCTTTAGGTGGTTTGCAGGCATATGAATTGGTAGCCCTAAGGCACACTTTGACTTAAAGCATAGTGAACTGTAATTCTAAAGGATGCAAACTATACTAGCAAAAATCCACTTGGAACATTTGGCTTTATCTGTGGGAATTGAACCCACTTTCTTATAGATTAAACCACAGTTGAACATGACAATGAGGATTGTGAACAAGAGTACTAAACCGTAAGCCAACTCCATTAGATGCAAGAATCTTAAGTAGCAGGAGATAAGTCAAGAGAAGGACAAACCCCTTCGAAATTACATACTTTGTTTCACCAAGGTTGTTCTTGAAATTCCCAACATTAATGAGGTTGTTACCCTATAAGCTATGACAGAAGGGATGGATTCATCCAATCACTTCTTTAAATCTCTAATAAAGAATAGACCTATGACTTTAGAATAATTGAAGAAAAAGGGTAAGAAACACATAATTGAGGACGATGCTATAAAGGCTCATCGAGAAGTAGAATGACCAAAACCAGAAGCGCATGGCAATGGTAATAGAAAGGATTACCTTTCAATAAAGGATAGGCTTGGAAGGACAAAGAGCCTACAATCTTTTCACGAGAGGGATATTGATTAAAAGAGGTTGCTTCCAACCTACTTGAGATTTACATTCTTAAGTAAATCATTCAAAGAGTTTATTCCTTAAAGTTTGCCTTAAGAATCTTACCTCCCTTACTCAAGATGAGACCCGACCTTAGCCGGAGAAGCTTTAGGAAATGTTGTGATTACCATGTAAATTCAATGTTTAGGTATTGTTCTCATATGTTTTTTAATATTACTTTACTTTCTTGAGCTTACACATTGAATTAATTTATTCTTGATCACTCAAACTGCTAATTAGATAATATGGTGTAAGTTAAAACTGGTACTTGTTTATTCTGTAGGATGACAAAATTTAATGCATTGTACTGTCATAATGATCATTGCACTTACCTACAATGAGTAGTTTTGCTCAATATATCCCAATCTATGAAATGAGATCAGACAAACTGTCTTCCTTAGTGAATTGTCTATGTTGCTCTGATTCCTAAAATGGTATCATTGAATGTTGCTTTAAGGCCTTCGAAGTGTTATCTCAAATTCTGACCCCCTTATTGAAGGTGCTTCTCCCCTTGTTAGCTACATGTTTAATCGGTAAATTATACTAGAATGTGTTAACATTTAGAGTAAGTTCATTTATGTAGTGTTTAGTTGTAAGAATTAGACATGACAAAAAAAAAAAAAAAGACAATATAGTACAAGGAATAGTAAAGAGTACAATTCTTTTATACTATGTTTCATATGCATAGTACTTGGTATGATTGTTTTCAAGAGATTTTATTTTTGTCTAGTTATAATATTTATGTACCATCAAATATGAGAGAAAATATGTTAGGTTTTATTCAATGCCATGAAGAGTTTTGTTTAGTTTGAGCTACATTTTATAAACCAAATATAATATGATAAACTTTGTCAAGTCTGGTACTATGGAAAATGTTGCAATTGAACAATACCATAAGCTATTACTGTTTCAAGTGTTTAAAATAAAGAATTAAAATATTGTAAAGTGATTCAAAAAAGTTATTAATATTTTTCAAAGTTCATTTAAGGTATCAATTTTTTTTAATACTTTTTTCTCAATTTTTCCCAATTATTCTCAACAGAATCATCATTTAACTCACTTCGCAAAATATTAATTTTTTAGAACTATTAAAAATGGTGATACCTCACATGAACATTGCACAAAAACATTGATACTTTATGATATAATTTAGCTCATTTTTAATTCGCAAATTTTTTCTGAAATAAACTATAAACAACCCATGTTTAAATTCCTTCTTTGTTTATTGTTAATTTTAGTAGTTTAGTTTGTGTTTCATTTTCAACTACATTTGTCATGTTTTAGAGTAACTTTGAATAGTCTATGCATGATAGAGGGACATTTAGCTTCATATTCTTAATTGAGAGTTAGGCGCAATTGGTAGCAATTTCATAAGTGTAGGGAAGAGTTTCAGCACATGAAAATATATAATTAATTCTAATTTTTGTTTCAGAAATATTTTGAGAATTAAACATGCGCTAAATTATATAAAAAGTATCAACATTTTAAGGTATGTTTGTAAACCTTGAGATTTTTCATACATGTAGAAATAGATAGAAAAATAAAAATAGAAAAATAGTTGATTAGTATTGCACTCAACAAAGACTCTAGAATGAAATTACAAACAATAGTGAACCTGTGTATAGTTTCAAATCCTAGAACGAAAATTCCTAGATAGTATTAAATACTGCTAATAAGATTTCATAGTGGGTATCGAAAACTCAAAATGTAAGAATAATTTGGTTAAGATTTTGAATACAATAAATAGAAAACAATCAAATATGCTTATAGTTGGAAAACAATAATTATTGGATGAACCATTAGAATTATAAGTACACAATAAAAATAAAAACAGATCCATAACTCATAATATAGGCTCCAAATAAATATTTGGATCACACCATCGTTTTAATCAGAATATTTTTAAGCTATTAGAGTCTAAAATGAAAATTGGCCTATTAAGCTTAGAAAACCCTAATCAGGTGAAATAAAATCCTAAAGATAATTAATCGCGTAAACTTTAAACCCAAAATTGAACATAATAACAATCTAAGAATTTTGTAGGATTCTATATAAATTTTTGAAGGTAAAACTCTTGAATAATTGTCATTTTTGTACCCGTTAGACTTAATAAACTATCCTAAAACTAATCTAATCAATTAATTATATATTATTATAATGATATTTGCACAATTCGATGCAAATTGTGTTTAATTTAGGGCCGATATCTCCTCAAATCTTTCCCAGCCGAAAACCATAATAATTTGGTCAAGTTAAGCTAACAAAAGTCAAGGAAGGAGATGGATAAACCAATGGAGATGCCCCAAGTCAGCCAATGCATTAAATATGGGACAAGCTTTGCAAGTTGCCAAATTTCGATGGAGAATTGCTCTTGAAATACTCAAATTGTAGCTATCTTCTCCTTCTCCATCTATATATATTATATATATATATATGTTTCCTTAATGAACTACAAACCAAAACCAATAACTCACATAAAACACCAGCCAAACAACAACAACAACAACTCGAAAATTCGTTTTAGAACAGACAATCCAAACCCAACAATCTAAACTCCATTAGCAAGCCCAAGCTTAGGATAAGGAACAAAACAAGGTAAGAAAAATTCGTATTTGAATTAGTTATACGTCAAACACTATCTTAAATAATGTCATTGCTTACTTTAGGTTCGAATCTAGCCTTAGGAGAAAGCTTAACAACCTTATATCAGCTTATACAAGGTAAAATCTAACCATAACACACTCTATACATAGCATTTTATATGTGGGGATTAGAAATTAGGTTAAATGATAATTACATGAAGTAATATATACTGATATATCATGTATGATATATGTAGAACGTAGAGAAACACTTGAGAGAAGCTTTAATACAAGTGTAATACATATATGTTAAAGGAAAGTTAAGTTTCGAATTGAAGAAAATTGAAGAAGAAGATGAATAGCGTCGATATTGCTCTTACGCCGGTAGTGTATACGCTCAATACCGGCGGTATATACGGTTAGACCGGTGGTGTTGAGATGGCTTACACTAAAACAGAAGCTATATAAAATTTATTTTTACGTGAAATGAATGAACGTCGGCCAACTTAAATTCTACATCGATAGCGTAGAAGCCGGCGTAAGTGGTAAAGCTGGTGGCCTACAAGCCAGTATACACTAATACAAAATAACATGTAAAACCTAAGAACGCCAAAATCTGGGTATTAACGCTGGTGGCGTTAGAGCCAGCATGCATGCTTAACTCCTCTGCATGAAGTCCGTTTTACAATATTATAATTATTATTATATATCAAAACAGATTTTACTTAGTAAATAAATACAAATACTTAGAATAATAATAATATGTTTAATATTTGAGAACTTATAAACCCTAAAAGCTATAAGGAAATATTAAGTATTATTAGCAACTATAATTGTTAAATATTTGTTTTATATAGATAAATAGATAAGAATGGAAATCGAAATAAGCTAAACTTATAAATAATGTGATATCTAAAAATAGCAAAATAATTATATGAAATAGATTAAGAGGAACATGATGAAACTAAATAATAAGAAATAAATACTAGTTATCCTAATGTATTAACTAGAAGAATGATATAAAAATGGCGATAATAGTAAGGATAAAGAATATCAATCTACTGAATACAAATTCTACGGCTACTTAATGAAAATATATATAAATATCTAACAAGATTAAGACAAGGAAAATGAAAATAAATATTAAATAATAATTGTTATCATAAGACCATTAAAGGACCAGTATAGCAATGGAAACAAAACCAAATACCAATATATGACACTTAGGCACTCATAGGAGTTTAGTTATATAATTTTTGTTTTACTGATGAATATTTATCTCAATAGGTGACTTTGAATCTATAGAGGACTTTCCGTCTGATTATTACGACTAGCCAATATAAGCAGGTGAGTAACTCAGTCATATTATACTGTTTATGCTTGTAATTAGTTTAATATGTAATACAAAGATAATAATATGATTGTGTTGATGTTATAATTGAAATGAGTTGTGATCTGATTGTATGACTGTCAATATATGATAACGAAAGTGATAATAGTGAATGTTTGATGACTGTGATAAGCATGTTATATGCTGTGTATGTAATGATTGGGCACCCTACGTCTAATTAAGAATTATTGACTTGTAATTCAAACAATCATGCATACATGAACTACATTATTGCATATACAAAAAGAATGACAGCCTACTATGTATTAATATTTCAATTCTTTGTTAATGCTTGGTTTTCTAAAGTGTTAGTTCTTCAAGGTTTTTTTTGTTCCGTCGATTCTACGAGAACTAAGTGGCAACGAAGAACACTGCCGTAATATCGCTTTGAAATGATTAATACTTAGGGAGTTTCTAAGGAATTGATAAAGAAATGGTCAGTTAAAATATCAGTAAGCTAAAAGTGATAACCTTAAGACGAGAAATCGTTGATTTTCCTGTAAACTTAGTCTCTCCTAGGCAAGTGGTTCATAAAGTAATTATTCTTCAATCTTAAAAAAAAGGCGTAAATCTTTTTCCTGTTTGGATTCTAGATCATCCAAGCTTATATTTGAGCATATGTTTAAGTGATTGCATTACATATGATTTGTTAATAAACTTGTTTAATGTGTATTATGTTTAGTTATTCATTAAGCCTGTGGTTTTGCTCACACTCCTAAAGACATTTTAGGTTTACTCTACGACCGTGGCTAGTTACATCCAGGAGTATGGCCCCAGTAAGAGTTTAGGCATTGGATGCTTACGGGTCAAATTAGGATAAGTTGTTTTCTATTATTCCTAGTATAGAATAGTTAGTTTATGGATTATCTGTTATGTATTTGAAGATTTCCGAAAGAATTATATGGTCTGTAATATCTTTATAGTACCTCTTACTTATGATGATAGTTATTTACTAATTTATATCTTACATGTATTTATTCTTTCTTATCGAAGCAACTAAAAGATCCTATTGATTGAAAATATGTCACTCTCTGTTGGTTAACTAGTAATAGTAATCAAGTGTGGCTTACTACTATTAGGGTACCCTCGGGGAGTGACAATATTCATACAATGTATCAATATTTCAAATGATTAAGAAGAGGAACTAATGTTTTTTATAGTGAATCAAGTAAGGTATTTGTTAAGAAAAATTGAGGAAAATTAATAAAATCTTATCAAAAAGTTAATACCTTAAATGAACTTTGCAAAACGTTAATAACTCATTTGACTCACTTGATAAGATGTTGATTCTTTATTTTAACCACTCGAAACATTGATAACTTTAAGCAACCTATGCTTAGACAAAGGTAATTGTATTATATTTGGTTTGTAGAAATGCACTTGGAACCAGATGAAGCTCTCTTTATGGTGTTGTACAAAACCTAAAATATTTTTATCTTATATTTAATGGTATACAAATATTATTAATAATAATGATAATAAATTAGGAGCAATCCCATGGACTCCCTACCTTCAAAAGATCAACAATATAATCTAGTTGTTAATTAAATACTTTCTCCATTGGCATTGTCCCCATAATCAAACTACAATGGCATATCTAGATAAATCAAAATCTATAGGAGCATCATATATGCTTGAAATAGTGAAAGCGATGAATCGAAACCCAGTATAGTACACCAATACTCATATGTGCATACTACAAGAAAACTGGGCTTTATAGATGAAAATTATGTCTCTAAACATAAAGTTCTGTCGCAAAAACCATCATCGTTAATTGTATTTGTAGAAACATAACTTGTTTTACTCATTTTTTGTTGCAAAATTTTTGTCTCTAAAAACCAATTTTCTTTTAGTGGCATGAACAAATAATCATAAACTCACATGCAATTACATGTTATATACACATCAACTGATTATTTAATTATTTGTGTAATTAAGTTTGAAAAACAACACGGGATAACTCATTATTACCTTAATTCACACATAAGTATGTGTGTGTGTGCGCGCACACACACACACTCTTATATAATTGATATTGGATGCACCCTTAACCACAACATCGAAACTACCTAAATCTATCCATATCCTTACCAAGTGTAAATCAAACAACACCACACAAAGATCATCGGTTAACATGATAACAATGTGGATACCGTCCACTTATTACTTGTTGAGCTTGTGGGTTCAACATGTATTTTGATAAGAAAATGGAATGTATAATTAATCACTTAAT
Source organism: Combretum micranthum (assembly GCA_024138025.1). NCBI lineage: Eukaryota > Viridiplantae > Streptophyta > Magnoliopsida > Myrtales > Combretaceae > Combretum > Combretum micranthum. Next base: position 99,657 of record JAMXBD010001864.1, read on the forward strand.
CATATATAAGTTACACTTAATTAGTAAAACAAGTGCTCAATTTGTTTTTTATATGTTTGAACTTGTTTTACTTTGATTTTATTTGTGCTTGTTGTTACAGTCATATTCAAATATATTTTAAGCCTTATCTTATTTAGAATTTCTCAAAACTCAAAACATGAAAGTTATAGATATCTTTTTAAGATTTCTACAACATCTTGAATCACTTCAATTAGAGTTCGGATGAGAGAGATATGATCAAGATACAGAACAATATTAAGTTATACCAACAAGTCTTGATCATTGTGCAAAGGTCCAAACCTTTTGAGCATAAGAATGCTAGTTTGCTACAGGATGTCTAAAAGGTCCAGACAACTACGCAAAGGTTTAGACCTGTTGCAATTTTACTAACTATTGGAGTCTTTTTTTTCATCAGATCGTTGAAGATCCTTTTAAGGGGCAACAACCAGGTTTATGGAAAGGCTTTAAATACAAGTTTTTAGGTTGTTATAGAGTGTTGCTAGAGCTTATTTGTTGCAAACATCTCCTTGTAAATACTTTCTACAAGCATTAATTGTAATTTATGATATTTAGTGAGTGATAGCTAAGTGTAGTGCTATTTGTATTATATTTTTCATCCATTGTAAAGCATTACACTAAATTGATTATGAATGATATTTAGCGAAATCTTGAGTTGAGCTTAGTGTGCTTGAGAGTTTTGTGTAAAGGCTTAACTCAATTATATTATGTATTTGTGTTGGTGTGTTGTTGTAGCTTTAATGGAGCATTTATTTGTTGTGTTGAATGAATGTGTGAAGTCCTCATTGAGTGAGGCATTGTTTGTGGACCATGAGTGGAAATTGAACTCCACATTAAATCCCAGTGCAATCTTCTCTAGCCCTCACTCTTTATATATACTGCTCTTTATTGTTATTATATATTTACTTTTGCCCATGAATTAGGCATTGAGCATGAAAAAGAATCAAAATTAGCAATAATCCACTGCTACTTAGTTTCAACAATTAGTATATGAGCTAGAATTTTAGGAGAAGTGCTTAATCGCATCTAGAGTTCTTAAAATGTTTAGTAGCACACCAGGTTTTATGTATATTGGAAGTGTAGAATGATAATTTTCATCAAAGCACAAAGTTTATCCCTATGGTATGTTATTGAAAATGGGCCTACTATAATAGATAAGAAAGATGAGCCTAGTTACACTAAGGTCTAAAAGGAAAAGGCGGAGATGAATGACATAGCAATGAATGCGTTATATTGTGGGATAAATGAAAGTGACTTTAGTAGAATTTGTATATGTACTTTGGCTAAACAAATTTGAGATAATTTAGAAAGTACATATGAAGGAACTAGTAGAGTTAGCGATACTAAAATTAGTCTTCTTTGTGGTGAATTTGAGAATTTTAAAATGAAGTCTAATGAGACAATTGATGAAATGCTTGATGGATCTATGAATATTTTTAACCAATTGTCAATTCTTAACAAGACATATACTCACTTGGAAATAAATTCTAAAATTCTCAAGTCCTTAACAAATGAGTGGGAGGTGAAAAGAACTGCTATTGAAGACGCATATGATTTCAGCCAACTATCGAAGGAACAACTTTTTGGAACACTTAAGACCATGAAATGATCAAGAGACATAAAGAGGAGTCAACCAAGAAGGAGATAGCTTTAAAGGCCTCATTTTTTAACATAAGTGTTGAGGAAAGAAGTGAAGAAGATGATGAGGAGCTAGAGAAGCTCACAAAAAAAGTTCACCAAATTTTTTAAGGAGAGTAAGAAGAAGAAGAAGAAGGAAGATGAAGCCTTTCCTTCAAAACCAAAGAGCAAGGTCATTACTTGCTTCAAGTGCAATGAAGCAGGCATGTTCAACAATATTGTTCAAATGTTCAAAAGGGAAGCAAAGATGGAAAGAAGAAAGTTTATGTGGCCACATGGAGCAATAAAGACTTAATTGACTAGGATGAAAACATCTATCTAATAGCCCTTGATGATGAGGTATGCTCTACTTTCTCACATGTTCCTTATGATGAGATAAGTGATATGTATGCTAAAAAAGCATGAAATGAACTAATGAAGATGGAAAAAAAAAAAAAAAAGAGTAGCATGCTTAAATCACTAACGAAAAAAGTAAGATAAGAATTGGATGTGTTTAAAAGTGAATATGATGAAATGAAAGTTTGCATGAAGAAATCGAGTACTTGAAATTAGAAAATAATAAATTGAATATTAAAAATGATTAATTAAGAAAAATGAAAATTGAAAATGATTTGCTTGATCTTAAAGTTAAAACTTAGAATGGTGATGATGGTAATAATAATTGCATCAAAGGGTCAGATGAGCGTAGTAAGGAAAATGAGAAGTTGAAAACTAGCTTATATGAAGCAATGTAATCACTGTCAAATTCACCAAAGGTGAAAAGAATTTGAGTACTCTACTTAGAAAGTAAAATATGATTTAAACAAGTATGAAATTGGTTATGATAGGAACAATAGTTGCAAGCCTTATAAAACTTGGTTTGTGAGAGCTACTTATAGAACTTGAAACTATTGTGGCAAAGTTGGTCATATTGCACATGATTATGCAATAAAGAAAGGGTAAATTACACTAGAAGATTACAATATTTGGAGATAAGTTCATTTTAGGTCACAATATTTCGAAAAGTTCAAAAGAGGTGACAACTTTTAGTGAGTAAGTTCATTTTAAGTCATAATGTTTGGGGATAATCTCATTTTAAGTCACAATGTTTAGAAAAATAAGTCAATTGAGGTCGCTATTTATACGTGTCAACAGTAGAAACATTTAATTTAAAATTATGGAACCCTTCTTTTAAGGCCCCATTAACATGTATCAATAGGAGAAATACTTAGTTAAATCTCATAAGACATTTTTCCAATCTTTATGACCTCTTTTGAACTTTTTAACATTGTAACCTAAAATAAACTTATCCCCATACATTATAGATTCCAATGTCATGTACACAATAAGGAAAACTATGCATTTGAGTTTGTATGGGTGCCTAAAAAAGAAATTCTTACTTTACTTAACCCCAAAGGACTTATGCAAAAGTGGGTACTAAAGAAGTAAATGTTTTTTTGTAGTTACCTAAAGGTGCTTTAAAGGCGACAATGAGATATACTCTTAACTTGCTTGAGATTAATGATTTATGCCCTTGATATTTGTGTAGATAATGTTAATGTTCTTGAATTATACTTTATTGGTGATGAAAATGCCTTTTGTTCATGTTTTAAGTAAAAAATGAGCTAAAATTGGGTTTTAAATGCACAAAATTGGTTTTTCATGTTTTTGGAGCTTAAATCATGTTTTTCATGCTTAGTGAATCTAAAAACACTTGTATGAATGTTAAAATTTGAATGAAAATATTTTTGGACAAATTTGTGCACACTTTTAACAAAAGTTCATGCTTGTAGTGATTAAAATGTGCACAAATTTACACCGTATGAACTTATGAGTTTGTTTAATTCCAACATACTTTATATAACTTTTTAAACTTACTTGAAATGTTAGTCATGTGGTTTTTGATGACATGTGGTTTTGGTGCATGATTAGAACTAAATTTGTGTTAAAATTGAGCTTTGAATGCATGAAAATGGATTTTCATACCTTTGATGCATAAACAATGTTTTGATATGCTTAATGAAGCTAAAGAAACTTGTGAGATTGAAGAAATTGCTTGAAAATGAACTTTAAGACAAGTTTGTGTGCTTTTGAAATCCTACCATGCTATTTTTAACTAAAATATGCGCAAATTTGTGATTTGTGGTTTTACATGAGTTTGAGTAGCTCAAACATATTTAAAACACCCTTTAGAACTTGCATGTGGCTTGTGTGTTTATTTTTTTATGGCATGTGTTGAGTTTGCCTTTTTTATGAGTCTATAAGGGAAGAAATGTGTGCATAATTAACATATTTAAGTGTGTATATGTGATATCTTTGGAAATTAATTGTAACATAGAATTCCTTTAAGTTAAGCATCAAGTTTTTGAATCAAGTTGAGAAAAATCTTTTAAATCCCAAAAGCTTAACTTAGGGGGAGTATTAAACTGATGGGGGGATCACTGTACATGATTGTTCTCATAAAAAAGAGAGAGATTGTTGAACTTGTGTATTCAATATGTGTTTTGATGAGGAAATGGAATGCACAATTAATCATTTAATCATATTTAAGTTATACTTAATTAGTAAAACAAGTGCTCAATTTGTTTTAGATATGTTGGAACTTGTTTTACTTTGATTTTATTTGTACTTATTATTATAGTCTTATTCAAATATATTTCAGGCCTTATTTTATTTAGAATTTCTTAAAACTCAAAACGTAAAAATTGTAGATCTCTATTTAAACTTTTTATAGCATCTTGAATCACCTCAGTTGGACTACATATGAGATAAATATGACTAAAATACGAAATAGTGTCAAGCTATACCAATAGGTCCGGATCATTGTGCAAGGGTTTGAACCTCTAGACCTTTTGAGGATTAGAAGGTTCAGGTGGCCTAGAAGTCTAGACCATTGCCCAAAGGTCCAAAACTTTTGAGCATAAGAATGCTAGTTTGCTATAGGATATTCAAAAGGTCCAGAACACTACATAAAGGTCCAGACCTGTGACAACTTTACTAGCCATTTGAGTCCTTTTTTTTTTTTCAAACTGTTGAAGATCCTTTTGGGAGGCAATGGCTAAGTTTTTGGAAAGGCTTTAAATACAAGTTGTTGAGTAGTTATAGAGTGTTGCTAGAGCTTATTTATTGTAAACATTTCCTTGTAAACACTCTCTACAGGCATTAATTATAATTTGTGATAGTTAGTGAGTGATAGCTGGGTGTAGTGCCATTGGTATTGTATGTCATCCATTGTAAATTACTACACTAAATTGATTGTAAATGATATTTAGTGGAATCTTGAGTTGAGCCTAGTGTGCTTAAGAGCTATGTGTAAAGGCTCAATTCAAGTGTATTATGTATTTGTGTTGGTGTGTTGTTATAGCTTTAGTGGATCATATGTTTGTTATGTTGAATGAATGTGTGAAGTCTTTATTGAGTAAGACATTGTTTGTGGACTGTGGAGACTAGGGAGCATATCGAACTCTGCATTAAATCCCAATGCAATCTTCTTTTTTAACCCTCACTCTTTCTATATATTGTTCTTTATTGTTATTGCATATTTGTTGTTGTGCATCAATTAGGAATTGAGCTGGAAAAAGAATCAAAATTAGCAATAATCCGCTGCTACTTAGGTGTTACTTAGTTTCAACACTACCAATAGTCACATACATGCAACAATCAATCTTTGTAATCAAATAGTCAATTGATCAATTTATGATTTTATCCTAAGATAGTAAAAACAACAAGTAAGATATACACATACCTAGATCGAGCTTTCCAGTAATTAATCAAACTTAACTACTTTAGATCCTAATATGTAAACATGATTACATAATTTAGTATAAGTCATTGTTGCTAGATGGACTTCTTCTTTTTTTTTTTTTTTTTAGATTAAGAAGAGGCAAATATGCCTAAGAACTACATAATAGAAGGCCTAAGAAATGACATACTAGTAATATCTTGCATAACCAAATCTCAAAGATCAACAGGTAACTAAAGCAGAAGTTGATATCCTAACGGAAGAACAGTAGCCATGATAACTGATGTGCTTTATTAGTATAGAATTTTAAAGCATCTTTCCAGCAAGCGTACTAGGCCTTCTATTATAATATAGCATGAGTCAAGTGTCGATCCCATGGAGATTTATTAACTACTAGACAATTATCAACTAATGCTAATATCTAGGCACTTGATCTTTTTAAAATGATTAGATTAAACTAACTTATCTAATTAATTATCTATATGAATGCAATGAGCTTTTTAAAGAGAGGGATATGGTGGAAAAATGTGGGAAGGAGCAGAATCCACTTTTAAACTATTGTTAATCAACTTGAACTCATGTTATAATGATAATTAGATTCATAAACATTTATAAGAAATTGTCAAGATTTAAAAACAAAGTTTAAAAACCTTTTAAACCACAAAACAATTTAATAACTTCCGCTAAATAAATTATTAGTGGTATCAAAATTACAATTATAAACCTTCTGATTCTATAATTGACTAATACTTTATATTAACATCTCCTAATTCCTTAGTGAAAAATTAATATAAAACATTGCATTAATGTTCATGGACAATTTCTAAACTAGATTAAATTCCACTGCTTCCGCAATTGTAATTTAATCTCAATTTATAAATTCATATGAATCCTAATTTCCTTTCCGAGTTATTAGAATTCTTATACACCAAAAGTATGATGAATAATCAGAATTTAATATGAATATTTCATGATTCTAACTATCTTATAACATGGATTCAAAAATCATTTTAGCATGTTTAAAGCTTCATTAACTTCCCACAAAAAGAATTTAGCTACTCATGGATGATGATTCAATAATCAGATAAGAAATTGCAAATGATTTCATTATGATCAAAATATTCAGATATATGAATTGCATAAAAGAAATAAGATTAGATATCACCAATTCAAAATACCAAAGCTTCACTTGCAACTTCTTGAATAACTTCAAATATCTCTTCAAAAATCTCTATGGAATGCTTGTTCTAATCTATGTATTATAGTATGATTTAGACCTACTTGGATAATTCTGAAAGTGAGGAGAAGATCCCCTATTTATAGGAAAAATTTCGTGCAAAACATTAAATGAACTTTGCTGTTTCACTTTGTACGCCGGCAGTTATGGATCCTACGCCGGCGGCTTACAGGCGGCGTATCTTCGAATTATCCTTTGCGCAGGCAGTGCACTGGCAGCGTTCAATATCAGTTACACATGTAGGCCACTTCTACGCCGACGGCTTAGATGTAGATCTAGCCGGCGTATATGGTCAGAAATGAAGCGTTGCATCAATTTTGCTCGAACGCTGTCCCTAAGCTGGCGGCTTAGACACCGGCGTAGACACTCCAACAGATTTGTCTCTTCAATTTCCTCCAAGCGTTTGATATCTTCATGTCGCTTCAGATCTGTGTTGTACGCTGCCTCAACGCCGGCGGCTTAAGTGCCGGCTTATAATGTAACTCCTTCAAAGCTGGTGATGTTTCATTTCTGGGCTACCGGCCTTCATGTACGCTGGCTGCTTCATCTTCTACGCCAGCAGCTTTGAGGCGGCTTTGAATGTAGTTGAAACTTATGCTCGGCAAAGCTAGCAGTGCTGCAACGGCCTTGGATGTAAGCCGTCTGAACGCCGGCGGTTTTGAATGTAGAATTGCCGGCCTTGATTTCAATTTTTCCTATTTTCGATTCAAATTCTCTTGTTTTGATTTCTTTATCCAAATTAGTCCTGAAACATAAAATTTAATCAAAACAAATATCCATTCTAGCTCTTTTGATCATCAAGATTTGTATAAAATATGATCTTATCAATTCCCCCACACTTGAACTTTTGCTTGTCCTCAAGCAAAATGAAGAATAAAATGAAATCTCTTTATAGATAGTACAATTTTCCAATTTAATTTCAATTTCTTTAACTTGTTTTTCTTGTATCTATTGCTCTAACCATACCAATTTCTTGCAATTAGAGTACTATAATCAAAATTTAGGAGTTAATCCAAACAAAACAAGTTTTAATCTCAACTTTTAACAAAGGAACATTCTTTTCAAAAGCAAATACTCAATCCACTAAGGAAAAATACTCATCTAACTTCATTAGATTTCTAGCTTATATATATTCTAAGTAACACAAAATGAAAGCATGTGGTATCTACTTTTTCCTTAGAATTTCTCCTTCTTTATTATAAGTCTCCTTCCTTTGCATTTTTGCATTCATTTTTCTTTTTCTTTCTCAAGCATTTATTTTCTTTTTGGGAGGTTTTTGCCTCCATCATTTTGTTTTTCAAAGCTCATGAATTGAACTTTTGCCATTCTTCCCTTCTCGTTGCAGTGAGTTCATTGAGTCGGCACATCCCAGGCTCATCACCTAAGTGACCAGGTTTCAAAATGCCCCTAAGAACTCTTCCTCACTTTAACATTCAAGTTCAGATACTCATAACTCAAAATTTCAAGTCAGAGGAGTAGTGGCTATGCTTGTTTCTTTCTTTTTGAATGCAATAACAATACCAAAGACTTATTTTTATGAAGGATCACTAAGTTTAAAAGTTTCTTCTACCTCTTTCACCAAGTGTTAAAATTCAAAGAATATATACAAACTAAAATTTCCAAGAAGTAGACCTATTTATTTTTCAACAAAAGGACTCGACCAGCTCTTAAATTTCCAATTCCAAAGTTAAAAATAAAGTAAACTTGTTCCTTAAGGATTATACAACTTAATTTTAACTTAGTAAACCAATCACAACAGCAGGTGAGTAAGATACTTTCACAAGTCAATTTTATTGATTTTCATTCTTTGCTTTGTACTATCTCCAATTTCAAGAGATTTTTGAAAAAATTTTGGCAGAATTTCCTCATGATTTGCTTTCAAACCAAAAATACAAGGTGGAGATTTTTCAATATAAATAACAACAACAGTCAACAGATCATATTCATCACTTCAACACTTCATGCAATTCTATCCCTTCCCCCACACTTCAACCAAACAGTGTCCTCACTGTTTTGCAACAAATAAAAACATAGGAAAGGAATGAAAAATGAACTGGATACTTCCCTGAAGTTAGTCGATTCATAGTCATCAAAATTTGCATCGCAAGTGAATTTGCTTTGCTCGTTTCCTGTAATCACTACAAAACAAAAACAAAAACAAAATAAAAGCAGAAAAATAATAAATGAGTTCACCCACAGGAACTTAGGTACTGAATAAATATACAGGCCAATAACAATAAAAATAAAAACAATAAAGCTCAAATTGAGAGCTAGCAGTGTCTCTAGCTCTCCGGCCCCGGGCTCTGTCTGCTGCTGCCCTCAGGAGTGTGTCTCTCAGTGTCTCCTGGGCTGGCTATCTGTGTGTGCTCTGAACTGAGCCTATCTGAGTGATGTGACTCAGATGAAGTCTGGTAGGTCATGCCAGCCCCTGTCTCTGGGCTAATGCAGCAAATAACCGTCTTCAGCACCTCAAAGATAGTCTTCCTAAATTTCTTGTTCTTTTTCTTTTCCTTCTCTTGACTATCTCTAAGCTCCTGACTCTGGCACTTCAGCTCCTCAACATCCAGCCTAAGCTGGTCCATGCCGTACGCTGATGAAGTGCCTGTAGGAGGAGGAGGAGCGGATGTGGATGGCATCTCAAATGGGGCATCTCCAGGAAAGATATCCTGGATATGAACCTCCTCTAATACCGGTGGCTATGCTGCCCTGGGGTTTTTCAGCAATCCCCAGCCTCTGAATGGTGCAGATGTAATCCTCTTGCACTCAAACACCTCGTCATCCTGTGGAGGCTCAAAAATGTTCATCCCCTTCAATAACCGAGTAATGTAGCCTCCACAACCCAGACCTCGAGTCCTCGTGTCCTCTGCCTGCCAGTATATAAAATTCGCCACCTCCACCCCAAGATCAATCCTGTAGCCTCTAATAAGGCTAAACAGGTAAAACATGTCGAATGTAGTCACCTTGCTGTGACTCGTCTTCTTGCAACTCAGGGTGTGTGCCAGAATGTGGTGGAGCAGCTTGTGCTCGACAGCACGGAATGTCGTGGCCAGTGATTTGGATGGGACAAAATGCTCATTTGATCTCTCAGGACCAACTAGGTGGAACCAATAAGCCTCCTGTGTCATGTCCTCTGGCCAACTGTTGGGCAAATTCCTGTTTTCTTCCTCACTATCATACAGTCCCAGAATGTGGCCTATCTGCTTCAATTTCACTTCCCTGATCTGTCCATAGGCCTGGAACTGGAAAGTGGACTCCTCTCGGTCTGGGATATTTTTTACTGTGGACAAGAACTCTATCGTCAAGTTCTTGTAGGCAGGCTCCCGAAGGTCAAATAATCTGAGCCATGCTGGATCTTGAATAATCTCTCTAATTCTATCTACCATCCCGAACTCATCCAGCAGGCACCAGTCTAAGTACTGGATATTCAAAAAGTCATTCTTGACAAGCCTCTTCTTTCTATCTTTTGCATACTGCTGACTAGACAGCAGATTTCGGTTCTCTGAACCCGATGTAGAGGCGTCTGTGGTCCTTGGTCTCTTTTGTCTTGGAGCCATTCCTACAAATAATTAGATTCCAATCAGAATTAAGGAATGCACAATTTCAATGAATTTCTAATTTATGCCTAAAAGATGATTTAAAACAATTTTTATATCATGGCATATAATTAGTGGAGCTAAGGATCTTGAATGGAGCATTTACACTTGCAAATACATCAAAGCTGGCAGCTTAGGCTTGCCAGCTCAGAATTGAACGTTGCAATTTTCAAATTTTCAAACATAAATGTTTTTCAAAAATTTTTCCTTTAAAGTTTCAAAAACATTTTCATACAGAATTTTTATCAAAATTGAGCACAATTCCAAATTCCAAATTCAATTTGAGCTAATCTGAGTGTAATGCAAGAATTGGAGCTACTAATCTAATATGAAAACAATCTAATCCAGCAGCTGTTCCATCAATTTATAAAAACCCCAAATTTCAAAATTTGATACACCCCCAATCTCAAGAACCCTGGTTTTTTAATTTAAGCAGCATTCATGAATCAACACATCACAGCTTGTAATAACAATATATGGAACTAAATGTAGCTTCAACAGCATATCAAAGTCATTCAAGCAATCAAATTCATCAATAACCGATATCAAAATCAAAGACAACAATCAAACCCAAATCGACAGATTCATATAAACAATGCAGTATAACGGATTTGAACAAAGGATTTAGTACAGAGATTATTGAAAACTTACTTGGTATATGGACTAAACACAATGGATTGATGAATAAGGGGTAAAACTTGTTGATTGAGAGTGAGAGAGGGAGAGCGAGGATGAGAGAATGAAAGAGAGCGAGGGGATTCGTACCTGTTTAAAGCATCTACAGAACCTACGCCGGCATTTCTACAATGTAAGCCAGCGACTTACAGCCAGTGTAAATAGAAAAATTACATACCGAGAGCTCAAAGCTGGCCGCTTATCGATTTACGCTGCCGGCTCAAAGCTGGCGGCATTTAATCCCAGGTGCCAGCTTTGATCGGGAATTTTCAGAACCAAGAAATCTTCAACATACGCCGGCAGCCTTCACCTTCCCTTGTCGGTGTAAATCTTGTACTCAAACGCCGGCTTGTAAGCCGGCGGCCTAGGCCTTTCCCAAGCCGGCCTCTTTTGCGGTGCTCACCTACTACTATACGCCGGCCTAAAGCTGGCGGCGTTGAACCGACCTTCCTTGTTTTCACAGAGCTTGCTCAAAGCTGGCGGCCTTGAGCCGGCTTTCAGACTTTTCCAAATTTTTTTTTCACCTGCCACACTAATAACTAAGTTAGTAAAAACAAAACAAAAAAAAAAAACTATTCTAAAATAAGACATGGGTTGCCTCCCAAGAAGCGCTTAGTTTAAAGTCGCTTAGCCCGACTTTCCTGATCTGATCGTGGTCCTTTGAGATTCATGACAGTAGTACTGTCAAGATTTTCCCCCTCAAAATAATGTTTGAGCAGTTGCCCATTTACTTTAAAAGTCCGATCATCCTCAGTTTTTAATTCGACCGTTCCATATGGAAAAACTCTTGCAATCTCAAACGGTCCCGACCATCTTGACCGTAATTTTCCAGGAAACAACTTCAAACGAGAATTGTAAAGTAAAACTTTTTGTCCAGGAAAAAATTCTCGTTTGATGATGTTTCTATCATGCCATTTCTTTGCTCGTTCCTTATAGATACGAGCACTTTCAAATGCCTCATTTCTCCATTCTTCCAGCTGATTCAATTGGAGCAATCTGTTTTTACCTGCAGCTTTTTCATCAAAGTTAAGAAATTTTATGGCCCAATATACCTTGTGCTCAAGTTCTACAGGAAGATGACATGATTTACCAAAAACAAGCATATATGGGGACATTCCAATAGGGTTTTAAAAGCAGTTCTGTAAGCCCATAATGCATCATCTAATTTTGAAGACCAATCTTTTCTTGATGCATTGACAGTTTTTTCCAAAATCCTTTTTATCTCCCTATTGGAAACTTCAACTTGCCCACTTGTTTGTGGATGATAGGGGGTAGTCACTTTATGTGTAACACCATATTTTGCTAAAAGTTTTTCAAATTGCCTGTTACAAAAATGAGACCCCCCATCACTAAATATAGCTCTGGGCATCCCAAATCTGGTAAAAATATTCTTTTTCAAAAATTTTAAAACTACTCGGGCATCATTTGTTTGTAAAGCAACAGCTTCCACCCATTTTGAAACGTAATCAACTGCCACAAGTATATATTTATTTGAAAAAGATGAGGGAAAAGGACCCATAAAGTCAATCCCCCAAACATCAAAAAGCTCAATTACCAGAATATTGTTTTGTGGTAATTCATGCCGTTTAGAAATGTTACCTGTCTTTTGACATTGAGCACATGACATAATGAAATTCCTGTAGTCATGAAATAAGTTAGGCCAATAAAATCCAGATGATAACACTTTTGCTGCAGTCCTTTGAACACCAAAGTGTCCTCCTGCTTCTCTTGAATGACAGTGTTCTAAAATGCTCAGCTGATCAGATTCGGGTACACATCTTCTAATAATTTGGTCAGCACATTTTTTGAACAGATATGGTTCATCCCAAAAATAGTATTTTACATCATGCAAAAACTTTTTCTTTTGAGGATAAGATAAACCATATGGGATAATCTTACTCACCAAATAATTCACAATATCAGCATACCATGGCAAATCTAGGATTTCTACTGCATGCAATTGTTCATCAGGGAACTTCTCATTAATGGGAATGTCTAAACTATCAGATTCAAGTCTAGACAAATTATCAGCAATTACATTCTCAGTTCCCTTTTTATCTTTAATTTCAAGATCAAATTCTTGCAGTAGTAAAACCCATCTAATCAACCTAGGTTTTGCATCAGCTTTAGCAAACAAGTACTTGACCGCTGCATGGTTAGTATATACTATTACTTTAGAACCTATCAGATAAGGCCTAAATTTATCACATGCAAAGATGATAGCTAAAAGCTCTTTCTCAGTAGTGGCATAATTTCTCTAGGCCTCATTTAGTGTTCTACTTGCATAGTATATAACATGAAAGATCTTACCTCGTCTCTGACCAAGTACCGCTCCGACCGCAAGGTCGCTGGCATCACACATGAGTTCAAAAGGAAGCTCCCAGTCTGGCGCAATGATTACTGGTGGAGAAATGATCTTTTCCTTTAATGAATTGAATGCCTGCAAACATCTGTCATTAAAATTGAACACTGCATCTTTTTCCAGAAGGTTGCAAAGAGGTCTGGAAATCTTGGAGAAGTATTTGATGAATCGTCTGTAGAAGCCAGCATGTCCAAGAAAACTTCTGACTCCTTTAACAGTCGTGGGTGGTGGTAACTTCTCAATGATCTCCACTTTGGCTTTATCCACTTCAATTCCTCTCGCAGAAATTTTGTGACCCAACACTATCCTTTCTCTAACCATGAAGTGGCATTTTTCCCAATTCAAAATCAGATTGGTATCTTTGCATCTTTGTAGAACCGAGGCTAAATTCTCAAGACAAAGATCGAATGACTTTCCAAAAACTGAAAAATCATCCATGAAGATCTCGATAAAATTCTCAAGCATATCAGAGAATATAGCCATCATACACCTCTGAAATGTAGCAGGTGCATTGCAAAGTCCAAAGGGCATTCTTCTAAAAGCAAATGTGCCATAGGGACAAGTGAATGTTGTTTTCTCTTGATCATCGGATGCAATAGAAATCTGATTGTATCCAGAATATCCATCAAGAAAACAGTAATAGTCATGCCCTGCAAGTTTCTCCAACATCTGATCAATGAAGGGAAGTGGAAAGTGATCCTTTCGGGTGGCATCATTCAACTTTCTGTAATCAATACAAACTCTCCACCCAGTCACCGTACGAGTAGGAATCAATTCATTTTGCTCATTTTTCACTACAGTCATACCACCTTTCTTTGGCACTACTTGAACTGGACTAACCCATTTACTATCAGAGATAGGATAGATGATACCTGCGTCAAGCAGCTTCAGAACTTCTTTCTTGACAACTTCTTTAAGTGTTGGGTTAAGTCTCCTTTGTGGTTGAACTGTAGGTTTACACTCAGCTTCCATAAGAATTTTGTGAGTGCAAATCATAGGGCTAATACCCTTAATGTCAGCAATGGTCCATCCGATTGCTTCTTTGTGCTTTTTCAACACTTCAATCAACTGTTGTTCTTGTTCATTTGTCAATGCAGATGAAATGATGATTGGCAAAGTATCGCCAATTCCAAGAAAAGCATACTTCAGATGGTCAGGAAGTGGTTTAAGTTCCAAGGTCGGTGGTTGCGTCAAAGATGGAACTTGCTTCTGCTCATTTGTACCCAAGGATTCATAATATCTGGTTTTGATCATTGGTACATCTTCCAGTATTTCTTCATCCTCTTCATCACTCCAATTGTCCAGTCTCTCAAGACGGACTCCATAGTCTCCACACCAGTTTGTTCCTCAAGCGACTCAGAAACCAGCTCATCAATGGTATTGATGGTGTAACAGGCATCATATCATCAAATTTCTTCATTGCCTCATAGACATTGAAAGTAACCTGTTCATCCATCCCGTAATGTAAGCTGCCCTTGTTCCACATCAATTAGTGCTTTACCTGTTGCAAGGAACGGTCTGCCCAAGATCATGGGAACTTCCCTATCTTCATCCATGTCTAAACTACAAAATCCACAGGGAAAAAGAATTTGTCAACTTTAACTAGGACATTTTCCACAATACCCCTAGGGTATTTTACACTTCTATCAGCAAGTTGCAAGGTTACATGTGTATCCTTGCAATCTCCAAGTCCTAGTTTTTGAAATACCGATGAAGGCATTAAGTTGATACTTGCACCAGAATCAATTAAAACTTTATCAAAATAACAATCACCAATGGTGCAAGGAACAGTAAAACTTCCCTGATCTCGAAGTTTAGTGGGCAGACTGGGTGTTTGTTTCTGTAGGATCATGGAACATTCTCCAGTGAGTATCACATTTCCATCAATCTTCCTCTTGTTGGATAGCAATTCTTTGATGAATTTGGCATAGGAAGGCATTCCTTGAATTACTTCTAAGAATGGAATGTTGATGTGCAGCTCCTTGAAAACATCCAGGAATTTTGAAAATTGCTCATCAAGTTTTTGTTGCTTTAATCTTCTTGGAAAAGGAATGGAAGGAACATATGATTTCACCTCAGGTGGTTTTTGAATAGTATCCTCCATCTTTCGTTTTCCTTTGTTGTTTTGTGGTGGAATTTCCTCTTGATCTTTGATAGTTTTCTCAACTGGAGCAATCTCCTTTCCACTTCTCAAAGTGATTGCATTTACAGACTTGGGATTCTCCTCCGTGTTGCTTGGTAAAGACCCAGATGGTCTATGTAGACACCCAATTTTTGCCTAATTAATTAAGGCTTAAATTTAATTAAACTCATTTTTCAAAAGCCTTAAGTATTGATGAAATTGGCAAGTGATCAAGGCACAGGCCAAATGGCCTGTTGGTTAAACACATTGACCCACACACATACTCAAGCTCAAGGACACAGGTTCAAACCCTAGCAAAGGCAAATTTTTTGCCTTTTTATCATTTTTGCCTTTTCATCTTTCTCAAAGTGACTTTTGCCTTACTTTGCATCGGTTTTTAACTAACAAAACTTCATTAATTATTGTAATTGATGAAGCAATTGCAAAGTGGTTATGGAATATGAAAGATTAGTGCACAATTCATGAACAAAAACAACCCAAAAGTCACAAAATTCGTGCTAAAAAAATTGGGAAAAAATTCAATTTGTAAAAGCATTCAATTGCACTTAAATGAGGAGTTACAAGAATTGAATAAAAAATTGAATGAATCATCTACCCAAATTAAATGATTTGATGAAGGATTTGATAAATCAATCATCAATTCATCAGTTTCAAACAATTTAATCATGAATTTTCGAATTAAATTCGTGAAAAATCAAGAGGCAAAAATCGATTCGTTTTTGAAACTGAACGAAACGTAAAATTGAGCTTGCAACCTATAAATAGGGGGTCCTAGGAGCAAAAGGCACAAGTCAATTTCAAGAAAACACATACATAACAAAGCCAATTCGAAATTCTCGAATTTAAGGTATAGAATTCGAATTTTTCAAATTCGAAGTGATTGGATCGGATTTGATCAAAATTGAGTGTTTTAGGAATGTTAGAAACTTAATTTTGATGTTTGAGTGTGCTTGGATTTGATCAAATTGATCAAATTAACCTCTGCAAATTTTTTTTTTTTAATTTTCGGATTTACGCCGCCGTACGACCACCGCCGGAACCGCCCCTTGCCGCCGTTCTGGGCGCGAACCACCACCTTCAGATGACGCGCCGTCACACCAGGAGTCGGACTGACAAGCTTCCAGCCGCTGACAACCACCACAGCCGCCGGAATCCGCCCCGAAAAGTCGCGACTTCGTCTTCTTCGCCCGATCGGGTCGGATCCGACCCGAAATTCGACCCGAATATCCGAAGTCCTACCCGCCCGCCGGTCAACGGTCAACGGTCAGCTCTGATCAGACGGTCCAGATTCAATCAAGCAAATCAGACGGCCCAGATTCAATCAAGCAGATCAGCGGCTCAGATTTGATCAAGCAGATCAGACGGCCCAGATTTAATCAAGCGATCAAACGGCCCAGATTTCATCAAGCGATTCAGACGGTCCAGATTCAATCAAGCGATCAAACGGCTTAGATTCAATCAAGCGATCAGACGGCTCAGATCAAGTCAACAAGATCAGACGATCCAGATCGGTCAGCACAATCAACGCTCCAGATCTCGTCCGCTTCATCCAACGGTCCAGGTTAATTCGCATTATTTTATTAATAATTTATTATATAATTAATTTCAGAAAATAATAATAAATAGTTAAAAATTCATAAAAAATTCAGAAAAATTCAGAAAAATACAGAAAAATCCAGAAAAATCCAGAAAAATCAAAATAATTATTTTTTATATAAATTTATTTTTTTGATATTTTTGATATTTTTTTAATATTTTTAATATGTATTTATACATAAATTGCCTTAGAAATGCATTTTAATGCATGAAAAATAATTTTAATATATTGTAAAATATTCTGAATATATTGTGAATTTATGTAATAATTTTTTTTTAAAAAAAATAAAAAATAAAAAATAATAATAAATAAACAAAATAAATAAAAATGATAAAATTGGATTTTCCAAAACCAAATTTTTTTAAAAAAAAATAAAATAATAAAAAATGATTTTTGAACTTAGAAAAATATGTTTTTTTCATGAAATGAAAATCAATTGATTAGATCATAGGACCATCAAAAATGATTTTCATAAAAATTCAAAATTTAATGAACTTAAAGTGATAAAAGTTCAAAAATATATAATTGATCAACAAATTAAAATTTTTTTAAAAGAACTACGTTTTGTCTGATCTCGATTAGCAAGTACGTAGGCACCTGCGGGGCGACATTAAAAATAAAAAAAATGTTTTGTTTTAAATATTGTGAATAATTATTTTGTAAATATAAATTTTTGTTAAAAAAAAAAAGGAAACATATTTGTTGATATTGATATTCTAAAAAAATTAATAAAAAAAATAAAAAATGAATAATGTGACTTGTAAATATTTCTGTCATAATGTTTTATTTGAATTTTTGAGCATATAAATGATAGGTTATAAATTTAAAATTCCGAAAGTGGTAACCGATTTGGTTTTAATAGGGTAGCCCTCGAATCCAATATCTGGTTTTTAAAAAAAAGTTTGTTTTTTTTTTTAAAATCAAATTTTTTTTCGCAGACTAGTAGCTAAGTTAGGATCAACCGACCCATTGATCCTAGCTTTTTATTTTTTCCCGATTTATATCGGGTGGCGACTCTAAAAAATTTTCAAAAATTAAAATTTCTTTTAACCCCTAGTCGAGGATTCATGTTAAATGGGTTCGGGTTTAATGTGAATCGGGTTAGGAGAAATGAACCAGATAGTGGAAAAATCCAGGCTCGACAGTCTATTACTCACTTGTTGTGCAAGTTGATGGAGCTTCCCTTGCAAATCTTGAATGATTGCATTCTGATTGTTGAGTGAGTTTGTTGTGGTAACAATGAAATCCCTCAGTAATGCATCAGTGGATGATTGAATTTGCTGTTGAGGTTGGGCATTTCTTACAAATCCTTGTCCTTGAAAACCAGGTGGTGGCTTTAGAACATTAGCATCATTCCGATATGATAGATTGGGATGATTTCGCATATTCGGATGATATGTGTTTCCAAAATTACCCTTTTGGAAATTTCCCACATAATTAAGCTACTCATCATTTGAAGATGATCCATGCGGACACTCAAAAGAGGAGTGTGGTCCTGAGCAAATCTCACAACAAAACGCTTGTTGTTTTTTATTGGAAGTATTTGTAGTTGTGAGTTTACTTATTTGAGTGATGAGGGTTGCCATTTGAGCCTTGAGTTGTGATATATCTTCTTTGTCTTCCAAAGATACTACTTTAGATCTTGTTCTTTCACAACTCCAATTATGAGCAGCGGAAGCTAATTCTTCAATAATCTCACTAGCTTCCTCATATGTTTTTCCCATCAATGATCCCCCCGATGTAGCATCTACTAATGACCTTAAAGCTTCATCAAGACTGAGGTAGAAATTTTCAATTAATAGATTATCGGGTAAACCGTGGTGTGGACATTTTCTGACCGCCTCTTTGAATCTTTCCCAAGCATCATATAATGATTCTCCAGGGAATTTGGTGAAGTTGGAAATTTCATTTCTTAACCTGGTGGTCCTTGCTGGAGGGAAAAATCTCTTCAGAAACTTCTTTGTCAGATTATTCCATGTAGTGATCGAATCTGAAGGTTGGGAATTGTACCATACCAAAGCTTTATCCCTAAGAGAAAAAGGGAAAAGCTGAAGTTGGATGACTTCGTTTCTTACACCATTAAGTTTGACAGTGTTGGTGTATTGAAGAAATTTGACAAGGTGTTCATCTGGCGTCTCATTCGGATATCCTCCAAATTGATGTGACTCAACCATTTGAATCAGGGATGGTTTAAGCTCAAAGTTGTTAGCCTCCACAGTGGGCATTCGTATGGCGGGATCTTGAATAGTAGGCACTGTATAGTCTCGAATTGCCCTTGGAGCGGGAGCAGTTGGTTGTTGTTGCCATTGTTTCCTTGATTTTCTGCCATTGCTCCTCTTCTTTGGTTTCTTCTTCTCTGTTGATGCAAGGTTCTTTCAATTTCAGGGTCTAAAGGTAGAATTTCAACACTTCTACTTCTTCGCATAAAACCTGCAAAGAGAAAAGGAACAAATTAAAACTAAACTTAAACCTAAACTACTAGCAAAGTTGAATTTAGTCTCATATTAATAAATTCCTCGGCAACGGCGCCAAAAAACTTGATGTGTTTTATTAGTATAGAATTTTAAAGCATCTTTCCAGCAAGTGTACTAGGCTTCTATTGTAATATAGCATGAGTCAAGTGTCGATCCCACGGAGATTTATTAACTACTAGACAATTATCAACTAATGCTAATATCTAGGCACTTGATCTTTTTAAAATGATTAGATTAAACTAACTTATCTAATTAATTATCTATATGAATGCAATGAGCTTTTTAAAGAAAGGGATATGGTGGAAAAATGTGGGAAGGAGTAGAATCCACTTTTAGACTATTGCCAATAAACTTGAACTCATGTTATAATGATAATTAGATTCATGAACATTTATAAGAAATTGTCAAGATTTAAAAACAGAGTTTAAAAACCTTTTAAACCACAAAACAATTTAATAACTTCCGCTAAATAAATTATTAGTGGTATCAAAATTACAATTATAAACCTTCTGATTCTATAATTGACTAATACTTTATATTAACATCTCCTAATTCCTTAGTGAAAAATTAATATAAAACATTGCATTAATGTTCATGGACAATTTCTAAACTAAATTAAATTCCGCCGCTTTCGCAATTGTAATTTAATCTCAATTTATGAATTCATATGAACCCTAATTTCCCTTCCGAGTTATTAGAATTCTTATACACCAAAGTATTAATGAATAATTAGAATTCAATATGAATGTTTCATGATTCTAACTATCTTATAACATGGATTCAAAAATCATTTTAGCATGTTTAAAGCTTCATCAACTTCCCACAAAAAGAATTTAGCTACTCATGGATGATGATTCAATAATTAGATAAGAAATTGCAAATGATTTCATTATGATCAAAATATTCAGATATATGAATTGCATAAAAGAAATAAGATTAGATATCACCAATTCAAAATATCAAAGCTTCACTTGCAACTTCTTGAATAACTTCAAATATCTCTTCAAAAATCTCTATGGAATGCTTGTTTCTAATCTATGTATTATAGTATGATTTAGAGCTACTTGGATGATTCTGAAAGTGAGGAGAGATCCCCTATTTATAGGAAAAATTTCGTGCAAAACATTAAATGAACTTTGCTGTTTCACTTTGTACGCGGGCAGTTATGGATCCTACGTCGGTGGCTTACAGGCGGCGTATCTTCGAATTATCCTTTGCACAGGCAGTGCACTGGTAGCCTTCAATATCAGTTACACATGTAGGCCGCTTCTACGCCGGCGGCTTAGATGTAGATCTAGCCGGCGTATATGGTCAGAAATGAAGCATTGCATCAATTTTGCTCGAACGTTATCCCTAAGCCGGCGGCTTAGACACCGGCGTAGACACTCTAACAGATTTGTCTCTTCAATTTCCTCCAAGCGTTTGATATCTTCATGTCGCTTCAGATCTTTGTTGTACGCTGCCTCAACGCTGGCGGCTTAAGTGCCGGCTTATAATGTAACTCCTTCAAAGCTGGTGATGTTTCATTTCTGGGCTGCCGGCCTTCATGTATGCTGGCTGCTTCATCTTCTACGCGGGCAGCTTTGAGGCGGCTTTGAATGTAGTTGAAACTTATGCTCGGCAAAGTTGGCAGTACTGCAACGGCCTTGGATGTAAGCCGTCTGAACGCCGGCAGCTTTGAATGTAGAATTGCCGGCCTTGATTTCAGTTTTTCCTATTTTCGATTCAAATTCTCTTGTTTTGATTTCTTTATCCAAATTAGTCCTGAAACATAAAATTTAATCAAAATAAATATCCATTCTAGCTCTTTTGATCATCAAGATTTGTATAAAATATGATCTTATCACTAACCAGTTTGTCGGCGCAACGATTTCCTTCCCTATAGGAGTGTTGAATCGGTATGCAATAATCCTTACACAAGAGATCTACAATTGACCTTGAAATATTCTAGCAAAGGTTATCTTCAACTCTCCTTTCTTGTAACCACTTAATCACTATATTATTGTCTATCGCAATAATCACATATCTATAGCCCATATCCCAAGCCATAGACAATTTGTGATAGGCTTCATATAGCTTCGCCTTAATAGAAGAACAATAACACAAACTAACCATATAACTAACTAACCATTTGCCTTGAAAATCTCTTACCAACCCTTCTATAGACATTGTAAGATTATGCTTAACTAAACCATCTATGTTAAGCTAGCACTACCCTGTAGATGGAGGAGATAAACCAACCAGACAAACCATTTTTTGATCCCCCCTTGCCAAGGTTGTTAAACTTGTGATTTTATATAGAATCGCCAAGGGGTAAGTAGAATCAAAATATAAAATCGAAATGTAGAAACGTAACTTTCTACAACCTTTTCAAAATAGCTTTAAAAATTTATGAAAATACTTATAGAAGATGTGAAAAACTTAGAACACATAATGGATCTAAAAAAATTAAAGAAATTAAGTTCTTTTTTTCATAATAACTCTTGATCCATATATAACATATATAAAAAAGAGCAAATAGAGTTAAAATTGATTTATTTTCTATTGTTTTGTTTGAAATAAGTAATAATTTGAAGGAGAATCAAAATTTTCAACTTATTAAATGCTTAATTATATAAATGAAATAAATAAGTTTTCTTATGAATTTTATAGCTATAACTTGACTCTAATGAATTCTATAAATGTACAACAGATGTTTTCGGAGGAGGGAGGAAAAAAGATAGAGAGGGTGTATAGAAAATAAATAGAAATAACAACAGAAGAGATACATCATTCTAAATCCTAATAGTTGATGAGATTGTAAACACACAGTTGTATTTTTTATGCTTTAGCTTATTTGACTTGAATAGGTAGAATCGATAAATTCAGTTAAAGTCGTAAGATTCTACTAAGTTTACTTGTAGATTGGGTTGAAATCGTAAGATTATATCAAAAAACAATTATACCCACGAGTCAACTCGGAAGGGCTTCCTAAAATCATAAACTTGTAGAATCGTATGGATAAAATCGTGATTTTGATAACTATGCCCCTTGCATTTATATTACTCTATTCCTCATAAGACATAACGCATTCTTCATAGATGCTAAAATCTAAGAGATCAAGGACCATACATCTCTGGAGGAATTGGTAAATATAAGCTCATTATGCCATTTCCACAATTGCCAACATGCATACCTAGTCAGATTCGCTATTCTATGAAGAATCACTAGGAAGCTAATAGAATCAAAATATAGAATTGAAACGTAAAAACGTAAGTTTCTATCACTTAGGTAAAATAGCCTTCAAATTCTAGAGTTTTGCTTATATTAATCTTTGGAAACATAAAAAATAAACATACATTTTAATCATATGTCACAATAACACTCATAAAATCAATACTCAATAGTCATATCATAGTATTGATAATCAAGCACAATCCTTGTGTTACCGCAATAATGTGGGAGTCAAATGTATGATGTCTGCATATATCTCATTTATTAGAAAAGTAAACCCTCCTTGTATCCAAAAAATAGATAGTTAGGACATTTTCATTGTGTGATATCTACTACATATTATTGTTGGTTATAAAAATAAATAAATAACAAACCAAAATGTTAATAATGTCATACATTTCCTATATTTTAAGTTGAGCTGAATTTCAAACTATATAATGAAAATATAGAGTCTAATTAAATTCTTTGATTTAATAATATACTAGAAAAATATGTACCTTGATAAATGTAACAAAAAAAAAAAGTGCTTAAAGATAGAGTATGCATCCATTTTTTGTTTTTGGATAACAATATCTACGTGCCTAGGAAAATTTGTTCAAAAAGAAATTATCACAAAATTTGTAACTTTCTATCTAATAATTTAAATATTAGGAAAAAAATTATATGATAAGGATATATATTATAATGTGGAGTCTAAGAAAAAAAAGAGTTCTATATATTGTTATATACATCTTAGCCAAAAAAATATTTACATATATGAGTTGTTTGTTGAAAGTTTGTATCTTGTATAATTATGTTATTGATTTTTCCTATTAATAAATCTAGTTTACATAAAATATAAGACACAACAAGCCACGTAACTAATAAAGAAAATGTCAAAGCACAGGGGATCATTCACATGAGAGGACATGCCAACAACCATATCTTAAGCCAAAAACATATCTCGGGGGTTGTTAAGACAAAAAGGCCAATGATGTTGTCAAGGGAAATAGTCCCACAGCTAAAGATAGGCAGACATGTTAATGACATCATAAAGCTTCATGAACACTTCCAGTACGGCTTGTGTAACTTTGCATCAAGATAATACAAACAATTGTGAAGAAGGGATCAACTATAGTTTGGAAAAAAAATAACATGGTCATGGAATCGGTGAAAACAATTAGACACATGTGGTTCTACGATTTTAACTACTAAAATCATGATTTTAACCCAATTTCAATAAGAAATGATTTTGTATGCGAGTTAACCAACCAACCCCATCTAGAAATGTAAAATCATACGAGTCTACGTGTTGACTCGCGATTTTGATAACCATGCCAATATGCCATACTAAATAAGACTACCTAGCTCACATCACCTTATCTGTCATCTCTTGTTAGGTTAGCAAAAAACTAGTCTTGCAAGGGTTTGTTTATAAAATCATAAAGGTTATGGCTACGGATTAGTTTACACCATACCGCAAGAGCATTGTAGCATTTTCGCAAAACATGATCAATATCTTCTGTATATTCATTACAAATATCACATCTATCACTATCTACAAGATGTCAATGGAATCTCTCTTGATTAGTTAGTAGGCTTTTGTGTAAAATATGCCACAAAAATACCTCACTCTTTCCAAACTTTCCATTTCCAAGCAATCAACCATTTTTTTCTCTCTAACTGCCCAAGAACTATGACATTTCATATTATAGGCTAAATATAAGAGATATTAGTTGATGGAGAAAATTCCATGAAATACGATCAGGACCAGCAAATGAAGTTGGGGAGGTACACTACTGTAATAAGATTGACACTATTAAAAGGCAAATTATATCTTAATAAGTTTAAATTCCAATTCTCTATGAGAGAAACAAAACCAACAACCGTACAATGAAGAGTATTAAGGTCAATTTGACTAGTTGTCCTTTCAATCAAGGGGCCTTCAATTGGCAGCTATCTATTAATCTAGAATTTGATGTGACTACCATCACTGGCATACCTTGTTGAATAACATCCCAAATTTTGCTCAAGCTTCTCCATAAATGAGATCCTCTACTAGGATTAATAACCTCTAGAATTTTAGACATATTTGTGTTGTAAACCCCTAATTTTAAAGATAAATTTGAGCTTAAACCCTAAACCGGAAAGTCAACTGGAAACCTTAAGTCAACAAATCCCTAGGAAACCCTAGCAATTTAGATCCGGCAACCCCGTGTTCTTAAGCTAAGAAGTCGAAATACGAGTGAAGAGTAAAGATTGGGTTGTAATAATATTAAGATATTTCAAAATATCATATTAGTAAATTTTCTACCTATTTTAAACCCGATTAGATACAGACTTCGAAAAGCATATCTTGAGGCTTGAGATATTAAAAATATGTTATTAGTACCATTAGACTCGTAATTTCATAAGGTTTCCTAATATATCAGTTATATAATTTTTTGGGTTATAAAAGTTATAGTTATAGCCTTTATCGTATTTTCTTTACTACCGATACTTTAATTATCTAATCTACTTTTTGATTTCTAATCAACTATTCATCAAGTACAACTACCTATACCGTATTATTACATCCATGCAACCTATTATTACAATTTTCATTATTTTCCTTACAATTACTTTTCCAATACAATTTTTACTACTTAAATTACTTAATTTGATTTTGAAACTTACACAACATAACACAACACACATCTCTCTCTCTCTCTCTCTCTCTTGATGAAACTGGTGCTCCCCTCCCTCTATTCTCTCTCAATTTGTTTTAATTCTTCATTTTATTAAACACACAAACCCTAATCCACTTTTCTATATAAACTCCTTTATGCCTTCACCATTTCACTTTCTTTCTTTCTTCATTTTCGCTTTTGGAAAAAAATTACAAAACTCTCTCCTCCTCTCCCTCTCATTATCGTGACACACACCACACACACACTCTCTCACAAGTTTCTTTTTTTCTTCAAGTTTATCTAGCTCCACATATCTAATAGGTAATAGATCTACACTTTACCATCTTAAAAACATGTAATGGCAAGATCATTCATGTGTGATTCCACTCAAAAATCCCCATGAGCTTTAAGCTAGGGATGTGGAAACACTTACACTTAAACATAAGATCTTTGACATCACAATGTTATAGATCTTGTTATTTATGTTTTTTTGTTATTATTTTGCTTTATTATTAAGTTATGTTGTTATTATTAATGTTTTGTGCATGTATTAATCATTTAACCATATCTACATAATGATCATAGTGTATATGCATTTATGACTAGTATAATAAAGTAGATCTAGTTGTCTTGAGTTCATAAATGCCTTAGGTTTTGTTTTATACATAAAGAACTTATAATAGCATGTTAATAGTGGGAAAGTGTTAGAAAGCTTGAGATCTATTTTAGTTTCAACAAAAATAATTTTTGAAAATTTGGATCTAAAAAGAACCATATTTTTAAAGGCTATTTTTCAACTCCAAAATGAGTATTTTGCATATAAAATGGAAGGCTTAGGGAATAGGTATCATAAATGAGTGGTTTTGATGAATAAAGCTTAGATCTATTGAGGGATATTTTCAAAACAAGGAAAAGTTTACAAAAGATATGTTAGTATTATGTTCCAATCCCAACAACCAACTTAAAATTTGTAATAAGGAAAGCTTGATATCTGAAAACCCATTTTTCAACCCCGAAACAAGATTTTTATTAAAGAAACGGAAGCCTTAAGGAGTAGGTTTGATTAGGAATTAGTTTTAGAAAGATTAAATGAGTTTTACAAAAGAAACAATCTCAAATATAAATTTCAAAATTCGGATGTAGAAATGACCTCTATTTAAACATCTATTTCCAAACGTCAAAATGAGTATTTTAATGGAAAAATAGAAGTCCTGGGGAATACATGTAATAAAGACCTAATTTTGACTAGGATAAATAAAATTTACCAAAGTATAATCCTAAAATAAGGAAAGGTTTCAAAGTATAGATTAAACAATGTTTTTATTCCTTAAAAATTTTGTAAAATTCGTAACCAGGTAAACCCCCTATGAAAACATCTATTTTCCAACTCCAAAATGAAGAATTTTATTAAGATAATGAAGGTGTTAAGCATATAGGTCATCAAGGTTGAGTTTTGATAAAAGCAAGGGTGATTTTGCAAGAAATAAAAACTAGTTTTTTAAGTCTAGTAATTTCAAAAGTTTTGCAAAGCAAAAGTTTTCTAAAAGAATTCTTAATATTATCATTGAAAATATACATATAGATAGTCATCTCGAGTATTTCTGAAATAACTTATAGGTAATGCATGTATATATAATGCATCTAGAAATAAGCTAGGAAAATAGTGTCTTACACATCCCAAGCATTATCTAAGTACATGAGAAAATAGATTTACCACACACCATGAATCATGTTTGATTTTGAGTTATTATGTATATAAAAGAGTCTTTCAAGATATAATGATAGCTAAGTATCTATCAAAGCTTTGGAATAATGCTTGGATTGAAATTAGGAATTGAATGGTAGGATGGGAATTTCGTACAGCATTCTGTACCCTATTGTTCATGGACCTAAAGACCTTGTTTAACGAAAATAACTTTAGGAATAGATAGCTCTCATCAAATAGTTAGAAATCTGTATATAATATGAGAAATTTCGAGTTAAAATGACCAAGTTATGGTGGTTTTAAGTTGGATTTTCCTCTTAGACGAACTTTGATGAATTTGTTAGACTAGAATTTATAAGTTTATTCAAACTTCATAAAAATACTCATTGGAGTTATTTCTTTTGATTAGGAAACTTGGGAGATGGACTAGACCTTCCTGAGGACTATTACGATTAAGTGGATTTTCGCGCCATGGCAAAGTGAGTTCACTATCTTTAAATTATATGCTTATGATTGTGCTCGTAATGATAGTGGCATTAGATTTAGGGCAAGATAAATTGGAATGTGCATGTGAATTTTATTTGATTGAATCGATGATAAGAATATCGAAATGGAATTGTTGTAAATATTTGTATGTTTTGGTATAGAATTAAAGTATCTGCAATATCCATGATCGTCCGTAAATCATTGATTAATATGCTATGATCTTATAATTAAATTGACCATGCATACCATATGTTGAGTCATATTACATCTATTATTATACCTTTGTGGGAAGAAGGCATAATAGCTGGGTAACAAGGGGCTTGTAAACTCGAATCTTGGCATAATGGCTAGAATTAAAATGGTAGTGGTGTAGGCATTTGTATCAACTACAAAATTGTGAGTGGGTGGGCACCTGAATAAACCACAATGTAAATGAGAAAAATTGAAATCTATGGTCGTATGGGTCTGAAACACCTAACCCTAAATGGATAGCGTAAATCCATTCAACATAGGAATCCTAGAAAGTCTTATGTATTGTATGCTCACGTGCTTGTGCATTTCATATGGTTGTTAATATAACGTGCTTGTCTTATTGACTTATGAAGTATTTAATTTTGGAAGTGAAACTTACTAAGCTCGTAAGCTTATACCCTATAGTTTCCTATTGTAGTATGATTATTTATGGCTATCCCCGAGAGGCTACTTTCCTTAGGTATAACTTTTGGAATTTAAGGAGCTTTTTGAAGAAGTCGGGACCTAGATGTTAGGCATAGAGAATCTCCTTAATCTTATATATATATATATATGTTGTTGTAAGAGACTTTTGAGGACCTAAGGACTCTTGATATTTTAACGGGGGTATGCCCTTTGGATCTTGTAATAGATTAATCTGGTTATAACTGTTATGATTTATATTCTTATCGCTATGTATGTCTTCTTAAGCTATTTCGATTTAAAGTAGGGTTCCCTATATGTTGAATGTGAGCCTTCCACCTGGTGGCTGAACTCATGGAGTAACTAATATTGTCATACTTGAGTTTAAATATCGAATATGATGAACTGTCGCATTTAGGGTACCCTTTAGAGCGTGACATGTGTGGTTTTTCTTTTTAGGCTTCAACTTGCTCCTTTTCTTTCTTAAAAGTATAGAGTTGTGATCTTTTAGTAGGATATGAGAAGGTCATTAGTGTTGACTACTTTATGAAGACTTATTACTTAGTTATGTTTATCAATATAATGTATAGAGGATTAGAGAACCAGATTCTTATGATGTTAGTGTATTTCTAGTTGGGTATGGTTCTTTTAATTTGATTCATTATGAAAATAGTTATATATGACTTATTTTAGTAGTAGTGTCAGTTAGTGAGGGATTTGTTATGCATATGAACAATTTGTGGTTATATTTATTATGTTTAGTTTTATGTCATTTGTAGCTTTTAGTTGATTGTGACCAATAACATATCCATACTTGCTATAGAAACATGGTGAGTTGTAGTGCTTTGCATTTTGAAGCATTACAACTTATTAAAAATTTTTAGCAATGAACTAAAGTCTAGTATGGAAACACATACTGAAATGCCACAAAAATTTATTCACATGCATATATAATACTAATATAGCAAACATTCAATTACTATCTTGGTCTTTAGTGTCACAACGAACATAAGGCTCACTATCTTTAATCACATATAGTTGTATATCTTTATCCATACATATATATATGATGTTGGGTATTATCTAGTATCCATGAAACCAAGAGTAACCTAAAGCTACTTACATCATTTCAATATGCAACTCTACTTATAAAAACACCAAAAGATTAGCCAAATATCATGTTTGTAACTTGGACTCATAGTCCATCAACCATAACAAAGCACAAGTAATAAATAAATTCAATTAACTATTTATTTGTTAAGTCAATTTAAAATCTAGATCTGGCAAGCACAATCATTCAAGTCAATTTAAATTGTAGCCTTGGTAAGCACAATAATCAAACATGCTATTTTTGCACTTGATATTGATTCTGAAAGTTTATTAGATATTCGCAACTTATAAGTCCTCATGTAAATTGCCTCTACAAAGCTTAAATTACTCACAATGTTCTACATTATTTTTTAAATATTGTTCTTTAATCATAAGATTAATTATTAAACTCTTAATTTGAAATCGCGTTTTTTTTAAGAAATTTGGGATATATATATATATATATATATATAAAATTAAGGTGAGTAATAAGCATTAGAATATAAGTGTTTATAATTAACTTGGCATTTAATTCTGTTAAAAAAGGAAGCACAAAGACAAAACTTAAAGTTGAGTTAACCAGCCTGACCGTATGCAAATCACCAACTTGGTGATGGTAAAAGCTGTGCTTATCAGCATGACAATGTACTAACATGTCAATTTGAGTTAAACCAATTCCTAACCTTCTCTAACGTTACATCTTTGTATTAGCTTGTTAGTTATAATCCTATTGGCTTGTCGGCAAAGTCGAATTTTGTAGAACTTTTTTGAATTTATTGAAAGACTTCCCATCAAATACCTCTTATTTTCCACCCCTGTTCCAGTAATCACCTATCAATTTTATCATCAATCAAAAGCATTTCTTCAATAGACAACCTTCAATTCTTCCCTCTATTATAATTATGCAACATTAAATTATCAAACGTACTTGTAATTCTTGGATCTTTTTTTCAAACTCCAGTTTACTAAATGTTGATATTTATATTAATCATAGACATAAAATCAAGTATTTTTCTAAAGAGTACCACACAGCCCAGCTATAATAACTCTATAAAGCCCTTAAACTCATCGAAAACCTATAAGAAATTTGTTAATACTCACTACCGTTGACTTCTTCTAGGTGCAAAGGGCTATTATGGAATGATACTTATAAAAAACATCTTCGCATAAGTAAGAAATGCAAGGATTAAAGAAAAGGTAAATTATATTTAAATATATTAAATTTTGGAAGTGAGTTCATTTGAGGTATCAACGTTTTTGTTGACAGTAAAATATTATCCTAGGCCCAATCGGTCTCTTGGGCCTAGAAAACCTAACAGCCCTTGAAAGCCTAAGGAGACGGCTGCCTAGTACATCTCGACCTCAAGTCCTCAAAGAGCATAATACCTCAACCATACATTGCAGAGCTGAACTCACCCTCAAGTGCTCACCTCAGGATCCCTCCACGAGTTCATCAGGTCACTGAGACCACCAACTCATCCTCAACCTAGCCCAACCTCAAGTCTTTGTCCTTAGGTTCTTATCTTTCTCGATTATAATATACGTCCTAGTCACACCTCGTGATCAAAGGTACATCAAAAACTCGGCCACACTCTACGAACTCAGACTCTCCAGCTTGGGTACCATCCTCACGCCTAGTGCCAAGCCTTGTACTTTCTGTCCTGGTATGATCATAAAACCTTATAAATACCCCTTCTTGCCTCCCTGAAAAGGGGATAAGGAGTACAAATAGAAAAAAGCAAGTTATCTAACATTCTATTTGTACAAGCCTTACTCTTACTCACAGATTGACTTAAGGACCGGAGTGGCCTCGTCAGGCAATCCCCGACGACGACATCCCTCTAATATGTTTTTGAGTGTTTATAGGAGTAATCTCTACCGGACCAGATTCAGCTTGTGCAACATTTTAACACCGTCTGTGGGAAGAAGAGCCCTTAAACACCTTTCTATTGCCTCTTTCTGAAAATCCCTTAAAAAACATAACCAACAAGAACCACTTTTTCATAATGCCTAGGCTACAATGAAACAAGAATCAAGGTAGTTCTGCTTCCCTACCACATATATCTCACCATGTTGATGGCAAGGCTTCTGAAATGCTACGTCGTGGTACGTTATCGGCACGGATGCAAGCCACATAGATGAAGATCGGATTCCAAAACTGGAACACTTATGCAGGCATTTAATGCACCGAAAAATAGAGAATGAATGATCGAATGCCCTCCTATAAGCTAGAATAACAAAGTTAGAAGGATTGAAGCACCTGCATTTAGAAGAGCATACCTCTAGCACCAACAGAAGTGTTTCTCTAGCCCGATCGTCCCTTATACATGATGGGGAGCTGACTGGACGGAATCGTGAGAGTGCAACATGCTCTCCTGGGCCTAAAGCCTCCACCAGGGAAAGGTTTTACAGCTCCGGACCATCCCAAAAGTGCTCATCGAAGGGCTTGTGCTTCTCATAGCCCTACGAGAGCACTTGACAATGAATCACAAGTGCGCACTACCTCGCAATAGTAGGCTTGAGCTGCTACTCAACACCAGGTTGACAATTACCAGTCCAACAGAGAAAAGACAGTGGATCCCTGCCCTAGTTAGACCATAGGAAGGATACCTACACTCTTGTTCCAAAAGATACGCAGCTTAGTTCCAATAGGGATGCGCCCTGGAGGAGATACATAACATGATGAGGAGATTATCCACTATCAAGGAGGGCTTTGAGGGTGAACCCACCACAAAAGCTCCCTTTGGTAAGATGCCTTTTATACTTGAGATTCAGTATGAAGTACTCCTTATAGGCGCAGTTGCCTGCTTTAGAATCATACCACGGAACAAAAAACCTAGAAGACCATATTGCCCAATTCCAATCTACTATGGCGATATACAATTTTTTAGATGCCATATGGAATAAGACTTTTCCCACCACCTTTCGAGGTGTGGCCAGGGTCTGGTTTAATAAGCTCAAACCAAACTCAGTGAGTTCTTTTTCCCAGCTCACTGACCTCTTTGTCACACACTTTATGGCAAACAAACCACTAGAGAAGAACACCTCCTACCTTTACATAGTACGACAAAGGCCTGGTGAACCCCTGAGGGACTACTTGGTGAGATTTAACAAGGCGTGCTTGAAGATCTAGAATCTTAACCGAGGTATGGCTTTGGAAGCCATCAAACAGGGAGTTCTTGTTGAAAATCCATTCTTCAACTCCCTCTCCAAATGGCATCTTACCATGCTCGAGCAAGTAAGGTAGAAAAGCATAGAAATATATCTAATAAGAAGATACGAAGAACGTTTGAAGAGAGGCTGAAAATCGATCAGTCTAGATTCGAGCCCACGACAATGTTTTTCGGGAAAATAATTGACCAAGAGATCACCACGACCCCAATCGGGTTGACAAAAATAGAGGCCTTAAAGATGGCGATAAGCGGAGACTCTTCTCGATGTATGATGAGTTTACTCCCTTCAAATTGCCTATACATGACGTATTCTTCGAGATAAGAAACCGAGGCCTCCTGCTGCCACTGCCCTTGATTAGACTGAGCCTACGACAAAAGGACTCCAAGGAATACTGCAAGCATCACTACAATTGTGAGCATGATACGAGCAATTGTTGGTAGCTCAAAAGCACCATAGAAGATACCATAAGGTGAGGTTGGCTAAGCAATATGTAGATCATGACCTAAAGTTGGAGCCCCTAATGTAGAAAAGAAGGATTGATGAACCCAAAAGGATGCCAGTCACCTAGGACCATCCAGATCACCCTCGTCCTCACCGACTATGTCACAGTGAGATTAATACCATCATAGATAAACCCATCACCTCAATGAGGGTTGGATTGCCACCCAATACACCCCAACTAATAATGAACTTTAAACTAAAGAAGTTAAAGGTCGACTCCACCATCTCGTTTTCCGAAGAAGATTACGAGAAAATCCAGACCCCTCACCAAGATGCTTTGGTTATCGCCTCCCACATATTAGGATGAAAGGTCAAAAGGGTAATGATCGATATAGGGAGTAATGTGAGATGAAGCTAAAGCTGAGGCCATACGACCATAAGCTATATGGTTTTGACAACCAACCCGTCAGGCCATGTGCATTATCACTTTGCCTCTCAAGCTCGGGCAAGAATTGTAAACCCCCGAAGTTTGTAAACAATTAAAGCTTAAACCCTAATTAGAAGTCAATCGGATTTCTAAAGTCAACAAAACCCTAATATACCGTAACCACTTAAGTCCGGCATCCCTATTTAAGAAAACCTAAGAAAGTAAGAAAGAGTTTAGTGAGTAGAATAGTTCGTAATTATCTAAGGAAGCTTAAAAAGATCAGTTTAGTAAAACCGCGACTCGATTTGAACCTGATCGAACACAGTTCTTGAAAAACGTGTCTTGGGGCTCGGAATAGTAAAAATATTTCGAATATACCGTTAGACTCGTAAAAATATAAGATTTTTAAAAATATCAATTTCATAATTTTTTGGTGGCTAAAAATAGCAGATATCGCATTTATACGCGAATTTTCGTACTACCGGTACTTAAATTGTCATGTCTACTTTACATTATACTATTTACTACTATTCTACACTATTTATCTATCTCTACTTTTTCTTACAACCTACTCTTACAACTCATACCTCTATTTCTTATAATTTTCATTTCCAATATAACTTCATATCTTTCGTATCTTACTTTTAATTAACAAAAATACAAAAAAATAAAATTCACTCCCTCTCTCCTTCACTAATGGTGCCGGCCCCCTCTCTCTTTCTTCCTAATTTGTTTTATTTTCAATTTATTTAATTAACACAAATTATCTCCCACATTTTCCTATAAATACCCCATCTTACTTCCACTTCTTTCACACATTTCCTACACTAAAGTTACTCTCCCAAAATTCTCCAAGAATTCTCTCCCAAAGAGTTCTCTCAAGTTTAGTTCTTTTAGGTAATTTTTCTTCAAGTCCTCTTTATGTTCATTTACTTAGTATGAGCTTAGTGTGTGTTTTCTAAACCATGAAGGTTAAAGAAAGCAACAATAGGTTCATACTTTGTTTTTGTTCATCATTTAATTTCTTTATGTTGCTTTTATATTTATAACTATCTAATATATCTATATAGCTATATATATCTTTTAGAGCATTTAAGCTCATTTGTTTTGCAATTTATTTACTTTCATGTTGTTTTTAAGACTAGTCTTTTTAATCTTAGACTTGCCTTCGTCAAGTCAAAACATTTTCTTTTTCTTTTTGGGACTAGTCTTTTCTTAGTCTCGGGATACCTTGATGAAGCTAAGGTTCCAATACTTGATTTATTTCTTTATTAGCTTATTCTTTCAAGTTATTATGTTTTTTTATGTTTCCATAACTTTATGATTCATATTCATGCATGAACATAATGACTTTTGTCTCAACAAAATAAATGAGGAAAGGTTTTCTTAAAAATTATTTTCCAGGAATAAATTCAGGAAGCAAGTTTCTTAAGCAAATTTTTTTTTAGAAATCTAAGGAGCTCATAAACATACATAGAAAGGACTTTTTGAAATAAACAAAATGTTTTACAAAAACTTTACTTTTCATCAAATGCTCGAAATTCTTTTTGGAATGATCTCAAGAAACAAAGAAATTATTTTATAAAATGGTTATTACTTTTAAAATGTATTGGAAACTAAGCTTAGAAAAAAAAAATCATTCCTTAGGAATTTAAAGCAATTACAAGAAATTAAATTTAGGAGAAAGGAATACTCATTTGAAATAACTTAAGATATTTTCAAAGCAAAATGAATATTTCAAAAGTTCTCAATTTTCAAAATCTTTAAAAGACTTTACTTTTTCATAGTTTGAGACAACTTCATTAACTTCATACATTTGATATGAGTCAATAAATATATGTATATACATTTCAAAGGTTTTACAAATTATTATAATATGTATCTCTTCAAAAGGAGCTTTTATTACAAGAAGGAATTCAAGTTTATGTAAATTCGTGGTGAATCTAGTCGCTACTTTTTTGGAACCCAAATGACCTAGTTTGATGAAAATAAGTTTAGAAATAGATAGATCTTTTCGAATAGGTAGAAAACGATATATTATATGCGAAATTCAGAGTTAAAATGAGCAATTTATGGCCATTTTAAGTTGGAATTTCTTTTTATACGATTTTACTGCTATTTTAAGAAAAGTTTCGAATCTTCAAGAATAGAAATTTCATGAAAGGCTCATTTTGGGTATTTCATCTTGTTTAGGTAAAGAAGGACCCGAGAACACCTTCTCGGAAGATTACTTCGATTAGAACCAACCGACATGGAGTGAGTTAATCCTTTACTAAGTTACATTTCCTTGTTTGTGCTTGTAAATAGTAGCACTAGAAATTAAGGAAAAGATAAATGAACAATTGTTATATAACTTGAATTTATGATTGGTTGAATGTAAGTTAAGAATATCGAAAGATGATATGATTAAATGAAGTGTGATTCTTGTATTGATATGATGAAAATTATGGTTGATCGCCTTTAACCTGAATTCAACATTATTTGGTTAAATATATATTGCAATCAATTCATGCATATTATACTTGTGAGTCATATTTGTTTCACTACTATTCTTCATGTGGGGAAACAAGGAAGCGGTAGTGGTGGCTAGTAGGAGCCGGAAAGTCTACATGAGCTAGTAGGAGCCGGAAGTCTACATGGCGGGCAGGAGCCAACAAATCTACAAATATTGATGGTCGTGAGGGCCTGTAACCTCCCAACCCTTGACATGGAGGGCGTAAAATCCATGCTACACATGATTTCCGGTTAATCTTGTGTATTTTGCTTGATCATGTGATTGGTACATTCTCATATGCTTGATTAAATACTTGTTTGTTATATGGGAATGTTCTGTAGATAAGGAATTATCTCACTAAGCTAGATTTACTTATACCCCTATAGCTTTTTGTTATAGTATGATTACCTTTGGTTGGCACCAAGGAGCCCTGTATACCAGGTACGAGCTTAAGCTATTAGGAGTTTGGGAGAAGTTATATATATTAGTTTTGAACACAGACTTCTAAGGAAATCTCTATAGTAGGCTTGTGTTGTAGTTTTGATTATCTTATTGATAGACTTTTAAGTCGGGGGAATGCTCCTAAGATGATGTAAGAAATTATTAATTAAATGAACATTTCATGTTTATTCATATAAGTTCCTTCTTGCTTTTATTATCTACTTAAATGTAATACCCCTGTGAGTCTCCTACTATCTTGAAAGCACGCCTTACATGTGATATCGAAGCTCCAGTATGACTAAGGTTATCATTCATTAGCTTTAATATTATATGCGACGGACTGCCACGTTTAAGGTACTCTCCGGGGCGTGACAGTTTAAGTTGGTATTAGAGCGCAAGTTTTAGATAAAAGATAGTAGAAATAGACTTTAAGGTAGATAGTAAAAAGCTTGAACCTAAGCTTAAGATCTGATCCTCTTCTTATTCTATTTGATAGCTAAACTTCCCCGAAGTTAAGGAAAAATCCCGAAATTTCCTTAAGGACCCAGATGAGACCTTTGTGAACTACCATCTTAGGTTAAGAGTCCTATGTGAAGAATTTGTGTTAGTTGGAAGACCTCGAACCGCCCAGGAAATGTTTAAGTTATGGAGGAAAGGTTTGAAACATTCTTTATGGAGAAACTTGCCCAGAGAACTAAGATTCGTTGTCGTAAGTAGACGAAGGTGAAGTGATGTGGAGGTTATCTACGTGGTAGAAAGGATGATGGCTTTTATGTATAGAGAAACCATGCTACCAGAGATGACCTTCATCTTAAGGCAGAGGGAACCCGACAGGACCTAGATTTTTTAACATGGAACAAGTTAGGACCCCTTTACATCTATGCGCATGATGAGTTGGCAACCACAGCGAATGGCTAAAGGCTGACACGGAGAAATGGTTCTACTCTTATGCCGCCTACAGACGTATTGTCCCTCGGAGTGTAACACCTAACCAAAGGATTTCATCATGGAAGATGCCCAAAGGAATGAAGGAAATGGAGAGATAGAAGTTGACCCTGAAGAAGACCCCAACGAAGAACCAGAACCTGAGGAAACTCCTTCTGCATCTCCTCGGGAAGATAATCCCTTGATTCCCAGTCTGGTACCTCCGGGAAGGTTAAGTCAGGATGTTCCCATGGAGACAGTTGCAAGAAACAACCTTGTGATGATCTCTGACTCAGAGGAAGAAGGAAGGCGAGATAACCAGTAGTGGAGGAATGCTTTTGAACCAAGCGGATTTTTGAGAAGCAGGTCTCAAACCCCTACCATAGCAGTGGCACCTCAAGAAGGAAACCAAGAAGGACAGGAGGCAACAAACGACACCACTCAAGGAGAAAGGATTTCCATGCATGAAGAAGTATGGTCGTCTCAGGCAGAGATCACCTCGAGGTATAGAGGAAAGAGGATGACCGTGAGTCAGTATCTACGACAATTTGTCAAAAGGCAAAAAGGTTCCATTAGCCGAAGTATGAACCCGACACCATCACCGTAAGGAAAGAAACATTGAGAAAGGAAGAAGTGAAGGAAAAGAGCACAACCCGACGAGTCCAACCAAGCCTTTTTCCTAAGATTAGGATAGGCATATCCTTGTTACAATGCATGAATATTTTGTTTTTAACGATTATGTTTTGTGTATTTTCTATTTTGAACAGTTATCTTTTGTTGAGAATGGTTCTAACCTTCCCAAAATATGTAAAGGTTATCACCCTCTTTTGTTTTAATGAAGAGTACCTTGTGTTTGATTTAATGATTTTTTATTTGATTGCCTTATATATTTCTATGCAAATTCCGATATTTTCGATCTCTTTCCAAAGATTTAAGAAGTCTAAAACTAAAATAATTAACAAACGAGATAGGAGAGGTAGGAGACGTGAACGTCATGCCTCCAATAATGTACCAGCAGAACTAGAAAATCCACCAGCAGGCCAGCAAGTAGCACCACCAAATCCCCCACAAAACTAACAAGGCAATGTTTGGGCTGCAATCAACCAACTAACCGGTCTGGTCAATAACTTTATGCAGCATGTGCAGCACATGCCACCACCGGCTGCCAATGCACCTGAAGCGATCGTTGAGGCACCTGCACCACCAGAAGCTGAGTCTCAAACTGTTCCTTTGCCAGTACCACCGTCACCTCGACCTTACCGAAATTCTTTGCCATATTTCATTGAGAGCAATAGATACTTTAATGGGAGTTTCGAAAAGCCAGATGAACCGGAGGACTAGCTAGCACAAATAGAGAGATCGTTCGCTGCATATGAAGTACCCCAGCATCTTCGCTTGGATTATGGCACATATATGTTAAGATTCAACGCCAGAGTGTGGTGGGAATCTAAAAGTAGAGAATTGCTGCCACCAGTGACTTGGGCGACCTTCCGAAGAGAATTCTTGGAAAATTATTTTCCTGGAAGTTTGAGAGTATAATATAGTGGAGACTTCCTTCACATATCCTAGAAAGGAAGGACGGTGGAGCAATACGAGACAGAGTTTAGTCGTCTGCTCCAGTATGTGCCGGAATCCTTTAGCCACAGTGAAGAATTGAAGAGGCAAGTCTTCCTGAGTGGCCTAGACGAAGACTTGAGGATGCATCTGGAGGAGTTAGATCTAAGGACCCTCCTTGAGTTGGTTGAAAGGACTTGCATTATAGAAGGAGCCAAGAAGAGGAAAAGCAAAGCACCTGAGAAGAGAACCTTCGTGTTCTGAAAAAGGACTCAAGATAGTTACAGCCCTAGTTTTCAGAGCAAGAAGTTTAAACTCTTCAACAGCTACAGAGGAAGTGCTAGTGGTAACAAGAGGCATCTAAGGTCAAAGTGACATGTTGGAAATGTAAAGAGGAACACTATCCGAAGAGATGCCCCTTGCTTCAACACAAATGCTATTGTTGTGGAGACCCTAGCCACAAGATCAGTGACTACCCGAAGAAGGCTTCCACTGTTTGCTTTGTATGTAAGCAAACTGGGCACTTCGCCAATGAATGTCCATAGAGAAAGAATGCCCCAGTTAGACTGTTTGGTTCAATGGGAGGAGCTACATTGGCGAAGAATGGAAGTGAAGGGAATAACTCAAGCCGTTCTGGAGCAGCTGTCCACGGAATGAGAATATACAACTTGGAAGGACAGTGGGTATATGAGGAGTTGGATGAGGAAGGAGCAGAATTAGCAGCCACGGATGGAGATTGTGGCCTAGATTTTAGACTGGTGACAGGTCAGAATCAAAAACTCCTTTACCTTTGATGCAAGTTATTAAGTATCCTATGTTCAATTCTTATGCTAGAAGTATAAAGTTTTATACCCGCAAATAGCTTAAGTATACCAGTCTCATGATTAGAATAAAATTCGAGTGCAGGGCATGTATGCATAGCTAGTCAAACCGCTTATGCTTTGTTCGAAACGGGAGCTACGCATTCCTTTATCACCGTTAGCCTGGCTAAACAAACTGGTTTACCCATAGATACTATCGCTAACGGTTTTCGAGTTAAGACCCCCACCGGAAGCATAGTAACAACTAAGGAAGTGCTTAAATATTGTCCTATGGAGATACAAGGAAGTTACTTTAAGTGTGACCTGATAATTTTGGAAATGAGCAAATATGAAGTAATCTTAGGAATGAGTTGGTTGACATCTGTTAAAGCTCCAGTGGATTGTAGATGCAAAGAGGTGAAGTTGAAGGATCAAGATGGGTGTGAAATAGTATTCAAGGGAGAATCAACGGTGAAGTTAAACTCATTTGAGTTAATGGATGATGAAGAGATCAACTTAAGTAACATGGACGAAGAAGAAAAAGAGAAACCTGAGTAGGAATCCATTCACGTGGTTAAGGAATTTCTAGATGTGTTTCTTGACGGATTGCCTAGATTACTACCCAAGAGGGAAATCGATTTCGAAATCGACCATTTGGTAAACACGGAGCCAATATCAAAGGCACCCTACCAGATGGCACCAGTAGAGCTTAAGGAGCTAAAGACTCAATTGCAAGACTTGCTAAACCAAGGTATCATTCGACCAAGTGTATCACCCTGAGGAGCACTAGTGTTGTTCGTGAAGAAGAAAGATGGTTCTATGCGCTTATGTATCGATTATCGGGAGCTCAATAAAGTCACCATCAAGAACAAGTATCCACTCCCAAGGATAGATGATCTTTTTGATCAACTTCAAGGGGTGTCTTTTCAAGAATTGATCTACGATCAGGATATCACCAATTAAGGATTAAACCTGAGGACGTACCCAAGACGGCTTTTAGAACTCGCTACGGACATTATGAGTTTCTGGTAATGCCTTTCGATTTAACCAATGCTCCAGCAGCTTTCATGGACCTCATGAATCGAGTATATAAACCTTTGTTGGACAAGTGTGTGATAGTCTTTATAGGCGATATGCTGATCTACTCCAAGACATGAGAGCAACATAAGGAGCACTTAAGAATGGCATTACAGACCTTACATGAGCATAAGTTGTACGTCAAGCTGTCAAAGTGTGACTTTTGGTTGGATAGGATATCCTTCCTAGGACATGTCATATTTGGAGAGGGAATATAGGTGGACCCTAAAAAGATTAAGGCAGTAATGGATTGGAAACAACCTAAGGCTGTGACTGAAGTGAGAAGTTTTCTTGGATTTGCTGGATATTATAGAAAGTTTGTGAAGAATTTTTCTACCATAGCCAAACCCCTAACTCAATTAACTCAGAAGGATGAGAAGTTTATTTGGACAGATAAGAGAGAACAAGGTTTCCAAGAATTAAAGAGAAGGCTTGTATCTGCCCTAATCTTGATTTTACTAGATCTCGAGAAGCCTTATACGGTGCACAGTGATGCCTCTAGAAATGGTCTTGGATGCTTGTTGATACAAGATGGAAAAGTGATCGCTTATGCATCGTGACAACTTAGGTCTCATGAACAGAATTACCCCACCCATGATCTGGAGTTAGCCGCCGTTGTGTTTGCACTTAAGTTATGGAGACATTACCTATATGGGCAAAGGTGCGAAATCTACACCGACCATAAGAGCCTCAAGTATCTATTCACGCAGAAGGAGTTGAATATGCGACAACGGAGATGGTTGGAACTCATAAAAGATTATGACCTTGGAATAAATTACTGTCCAGGGAGTGTAAACACAGTTATAAATGCCCTGAGTAGAAAGAATTATGGAGAAGTAGCTACCTTGCTCACGGATAAGAAGGAGCTAATAAATGAATTTGAAAGGATGAGTATCGAATTCATAGGGCAAAGTGTGGAAGCAAAAATCGCCAGCCTAGTCATGGAACCCACCTTAGCGGAAAGAATCAAGGAAGCCCAATGATATGACGAGGCAATTCAGAAAATTAAGGGAGAGGTACAAGAAGGAAAATACACCGATTTTACGATAGATGAAGATGAAGTGGTGAGAATGAAAGGAAGATTATGTGTTCCAGATGATGAGGATATGAGGAAAGAAATCATGAATGAAGCACATCATTCAAGATATACCATGCATCCAGGAGGAACTAAAATGTATCAAGACCTGAAGAGCCACTACTAGTGGAACGGTATGAAGAGAGATGTGGCAGATTTTTGTGCTAAAGTGTCCCATATGCCAACAAGTGAAGGTGGAGCACCAAAGACCTGGAGGACTTTTGAAACCCCTGCCGATACCCGAATGGAAATGGGATCAAATCACTATGGATTTTATGTGTGGATTGCCAAGAACGTCTGCAGGATATGATGCTATTTAGGTCATAGTGGACCAATTGACAAAGACAGCACACTTCCTCTCAATCAACATGACGTACTCCATGGATAAGTTAGCAAGAATATATATAAGGGAAATAGTACGCTTGCATGGAGTGCCCGCTGGAATAGTCTTCGACCGAGACCCAAGGTTTGTGTCTAAATTTTGGATGAGCTTACAAAGATGTATGGGAACGAAGCTACACTTCAGTACTACTTATCACCCTCAAACAGATGGGCGATCGAAGAGGACAATACAAACTTTGGAAGATATATTACGAGCTTCTGTGATAGAGTTTAAAGGAAGTTGGGATGCACAGCTACCCTTGGTAGAGTTTGCCTACAATAACAACTACCAATCTATAATCTAGATGCCACTTTATGAAGCGTTGTATGGAAGACGGTGTCAATCACCATTGTTCTGAGATGATGTAGAGAAGTTGAGCATCGGACCTGACTTGGTACAAGATGCAGATCATCCAACGAAAGAGGAGGGAAGCTCAAGATCGGCAAAAGAGCTGGGCGGATATGAAGAGATGTATGCTTGAGTTTGAAGTTGGAGACCATGTGTACTTGAAAGTAAACCCCATCAAGAGTATTCACCGAGTTTGGGCATAAGGAAAGTTGAGCCCACGATATATTGGACCTTTTGAAGTGCTTGAAAGAGTAGGAGATCTTGCTTATCGTCTGGCACACCCTCTTAACCTATCTGGAATTCACAACGTGTTTCACGTATCAGTTTTACGGAAACATATGCCAGATCCTACCAGGATTGCAGAGCTGGAACCAATCCGGTTAAAAGAAAATCTCATATAAAAGGAGCACCTGATTCAGATCCTAGATTACAAGGTGCAAAAGCTTCGAACAAGGAGATCAAGTATGTGAAAGTTCTATGGAGAAACCACTCGCATGAGGAAGCAACCTGGGAGGCTGAAAGCGACATACGCCAGAAGTATCCAAGTTTGTTTAAAAAGACAAGTATGAACTTCAAGTATTGAGGACAAAACTTTCTTTAAGAGGGGTAGGTTGTAAACCCCCGAAGTTTTGTGAACAATTAAAGCTTAAACCCTAATTAGAACTCAACCGAATTTCTAAAGTCAACAAAACCCTAATCTACCGTAATCACTTAAGTCCGGCATCCCTATTTAAGAAACCCTAAGAGAGTAAGAAAGAGTTTAGTGAGTAGAATAGTTCGTAATTATCTAAGAAAGTTTAAAAAGATCAGTTTAGTAAAACCGCGACTCGTTTTGAACCCGATCAAACACAGTTATTTTCTTACTACCGGTACTTAAATTGTCATGTCTACTTTACATTACACTATTTACTACTATTCTACACTATTTATCTATTTCTACTTTTTCTTACAACCTACTCTTACAACTCATACCTCTATTTCTTACAATTTTCATCTCCAATACAACTTCACATCTTTCATATCTTACTTTTAATTAACAAAAATACAAAAAAAAAAAATAAAATTCACTCCCTCTCTCCTTCACTAATGGCGCTGGCCCCCTCTCTTTTTCTTCCCAATTTGTTTCATTTTCAATTTATTTAATTAAC
Organism: Combretum micranthum; assembly: GCA_024138025.1. Classification (NCBI taxonomy): domain Eukaryota; kingdom Viridiplantae; phylum Streptophyta; class Magnoliopsida; order Myrtales; family Combretaceae; genus Combretum; species Combretum micranthum. The sequence continues at coordinate 143,195 of JAMXBD010001864.1, forward strand.
ACAAATTATCTCCCACATTTTCCTATAAATACCCCATCGTACTTCCACTTCTTTCACACCTTTCCTACACTAAAGTTACTCTCCCAAAATTCTCCAAGAATTCTCTCGCAAAGAGTTCTCTCAAATTTAGTTCTTTTAGGTAATTTTTCTTCAAGTCCTCTTTATGTTTATTTACTTAGTATGAGCTTAATGTGTGTTTTCTAAACCATGAAGGTTGAAGAAAGCAACAATAGGTTCATACTTTGTTTTTGTTCATCATCTAATTTCTTTATGTTACTTTTATATTTATAACTATCTAATATATCTATATAGCTATATATATCTTTTAGAGCATATAAACTCATTTGTTTTGCAATTTATTTACTTTCCTCGCAATTTATTTACTTTCATGTTGTTTTTAAGACTAGTCTTTCTAGTCTTAGACTTGCCTTCGTCAAGTCAAAACATTTTCTTTTTGGGACTAGTCTTTTCTTAGTCCCGGGATACCTTGATGAAGCTAAGGTTCCAATACTTGATTTATTTCTTTATTAGCTTATTCTTTCAAGTTATTATGTTTCTTTATGTTTTCATAACTTTATGATTCATATTCATGAATGAACATAATGACTTTTGTCTCAACAAAATAAATGAGGAAAGGTTTTCTTAAAAATTCTTTTCTAGGAATAAATTCAGGAAGCAAGTTTCTTAAGCAAAATTTTTTTTAGAAATCTAAGGAGCTCATAAACATACATAGAAAGGACTTTTTGAAATAAACAAAATGTTTTACAAAAACTTCACTTTTCATCAAATGCTAGAAATTCTTTTTGGAATGATCTCAAGAAACAAAGAAATTATTTTATAAAATGGTTATTACTTTTAAAAAGTGTTGGAAACTAAGCTTAGAAAAAAAATCATTCCTTAGGAATTTAAAGCAATTACAAGAAATTAAATTTAGGAGAAAGAATACTCATTTGAAATAACTTAAGATATTTTCAAAGCAAAATGAATATTTCAAAAGTTCTCAATTTTCAAAATCTTTAAAAGACTTTACTTTTTCATAGTTTGAGACAACTTCATTAACTTCATACATTTGATATGAGTCAATAAATATCTGTATATACATTTCAAAGGTTTTACAAATTATTATAATATGTATCTCTTTAAAAGGAGCTTTTATTACAAGAAGGAATTCAAGTTTATGTAAATTCATGGTGAATCTGGTCGCCACTTTTTTAGAACCCAAATGACCTAGTTTGATGAAAATAAGTTTAGAAATAGATAGATCTTTTTGAATAGGTAGAAAACGATATATTATATGCAAAATTCAGAGTTAAAATGAGCAATTTATGGCCATTTTAAGTTGGAATTTCCTCTTATACGATTTTACCGCTATTTTAAGAAAAGTTTAGAATCTTCAAGAATAGAAATTTCATGAAAGACTCATTTTGGGTATTTCATCTTGTTTAGGTGAAGAAGGACCCGAGAACACCTTCTTAGAAGATTACTTCGATTAGAATCAACCGACATGGAGTGAGTTAATCCTTTACTAAGTTACATTTCCTCGTTTGTGCATGTAAATAGTGGCACAAGAAATTAAGGAAAAGATAAATGAACAATTGTTATATAACTTGAATTTATGATTGGTTGAATGTAAGTTAAGAATATCGAAAGATGATATGATTAAATGAAGTGTGATTCTTGTATTGATATGATGAAAATTATGGTTGATCGCCTTTAACCTGAATTCAACATTATTTGGTTAAATATATATTGAAATCAATTCATGCATATTATACTTGTGAGTCATATTTGTTTCACTACTATTCTTCGTGTGGGGAAACGAGGAAGCGGTAGTGGTGGCTAGTAGGAGCCGGAAAGTCTACATGAGCTAGTAGGAGCCAGGAAGTCTACATGGCGAGCAGGAGCCAATAAACCTGCAAATATTGATGGTCGTGAGGGCCTGTAACCTCCCAACCCTTGACATGGAGGGCGTAAAATCCATGCTATACATGATTTCCGGTTAATCTTGTGTATTTTGCTTGATCATGTGATTGGTGCATTCTCATATGCTTGATTAAATACTTGTTTGTTATATGGGAATGTTCTGTAGATAAGGAATTATCTCACTAAGCTAGATTTACTTATACCCCTATAGCTTTTTGTTATAGTATGATTACCTTTGGTTGGCACCAAGGAGCCCTGTATGCCAGGTACGAGCTTAAGCTACTAAGAGTTTTTGGGAGAAGTTATATATATTTAGTTTTGAACACAGACTTCTAAGGAAATCTCTATAGTAGGCTTGTGTTGTAGTTTTGATTATCTTGTTGATAGACTTTTAAGTCGGGGGAATGCTCCTAAGATGATGTAAGAAATTATTAATTAAATGAAGATTTCATGTTTATTCATATAAGTTCCTTCTTGCTTTTATTATCTACTTAAATGTAATACCCCTGTGAGTCTCCTACTATCTTGAAAGCACGCCTTACATGTGATATCGAAGCTCCAGTATGACTAAGGTTGTCATTCATTAGCTTTAATATTATATGCGACGAACTGCCACGTTTAAGGTACCCTCCGGGGCGTGACAAGAATCGTACAATGTTGAGCACCTGATGGATTTTCTAATGGTTGACTGTTGGTCTCCCTATAATGTCATACTAGGAAGGCACCTCTAATCGATATTCACCATGATCGTCTTCCAACCCCACCTCAAGGCTAAATTTCCCACCTTAGCAGGAATAGGCGTCTGTTGAGGAGACTAGAAATAGTCCTAACAACTATACATCAGAGCCTTAAAAGGTAATCATGTATGCACGATCGAGGAAGAATCTGGGTATAACATCGAATAGTGCAGCGAGCCAACGGAGCTCGGGGAGGATGTCACGCCTTGGAGGGTACCCTAAACGTGACAGTCCACCGCACATAATATTAAAGCCAATGAATGACAACCTTAGTCACGCAGGAGCTTTGATATCTTATACAAGACGTGCTTCCAAGATAGTAGGAGACTCACAGGGGTATTATGTTTAAGCATATAATAAAACCATGCAAGAACTTATATAGATAAACATGTAATATTCATTGGTATAAACGTCTCTTACAACTTCTTAGGAGCATTCCCCCGTTCTAATAGTCTTGTTCAACTAAGTCATCATCAAAATATACATAAATATAACATAAGTCTACTATAGAGATTTTTCTTAGAAGTCTATATTCAAAACTAAATACATATAAACTTCCTTCAAAAACTCCTAGTAGCTTTGGCTCATACCTGACAAACGGGGCTCCTTGGTGCCAACCACAAGTAATCATACTATAACAAAAAGTTATAGGGGTATAAGCAAAACTAGCTTAGTGAGATAACTCCCATCTACAAAACATTTTCATAAAACACACAAGTATTTAGACAATCATATGAAAATGCATCAATCATATGAGCAAACAAAATACACATGATTAATCGGAAAGCATGTGTAACATGGATTTTACGCCCTCCAACCAGGCTCATACGATCATCAATAATTGCAGACTTACCGGCTCCTACTTGCCCTGTAGACTTGCCAACTCCTACTTGCCCATGTAGACTTTCCAGCTCTTACTTACCACCATTAAAACTCCTCGTTTCCCCACACGAAGAATAGTAGTGAAAAATAAATATGACTCACAAATATGATATACATGAATCATTTTCAATATAGGATTATTCCATTATTATCAAGTTCAAGTTAAAGGTGATCAAAACAATATTCATCATATCATTGTAAGAAAACATAAATTATTCATCATTTCCACTTTCGATATTCTTAACTTTTATTTAGTCAACTTGAATCACACAACATTTGTTCATTTATCTTTTTCCTTATTTTCTAGTATTACTACTTATAAGCACAAATAAGAAAATGTAATTAGTAAGGGATTAACTCACTCCATAATGATCTCTCCTAGTCGAAGTAATCTTCCGGGAAGGCGATATCGGTTCCTTCTTCACCTAAACAAGATGAGTTACCCAAGATGAGTCTTTCATAGAATTTCTATTTTTGAAGATTCTAAATCTATCTTGAATTCACAGTAAAATCAGATTGAAGAAAATTCCAACTTAAAATGGCCATAACTTGCTCATTTTAACTCAGAATTTCGCATATTATATACCGTTTTCTATCTATTCGAAAAGATCTATCTTTTTCTAAAACTATTTTCATCAAAATAAGTCATTTGAGCTCCAAAATAGTGGTGATCAGATTCACTACAAATTTCACAAAACTTGCTTCCTTCTTTTTACAAAAACTCATATCGAAGAGATATAGTTTGTAAAACCTTTGAGATGTATTTATATATATTTATTGACTCATATCAAATGCATGAAATTAATAAATTTGTCTCAACCATAAGCTTTTTGTAAAAGTAAAGTCTTCTAATGATTTTAGAAAAGTAAAACTTTTGAAATTTTTCTCTTAGCTTGCTAGAAAATATCTCAAGTTAAAGTGAGTATTTTTTTCTTTTCCTTAATATTATTTCCTTATTTTTTTTAAATTTCTAAAGAATGATTTTTATTTTCTAAGCTTAGTTTCTAATACTCTTTGAAAGTAGTAATAATTCTATATTTATAGAAATAATTTTCTTATTTCTTAAGATCATTCTACTTTTATGAAAGGAAATTTCTTCGTGTTTGTCAAACTAGTATTAATGAAAAGTGAAGTTTAGTAAAACTTTTGTTTAACCAAGAATTTCTTTCCATTTTATGTCTTTGTAAAGTGTATGTATTTTTGCTTTTAAAAAATTTCCTATGAACTCCTCTAGATTTCTAGAAAAAGTTTGTTAAGATAAATTTCTAAATTTTTATGAAAAATTACTTCCTTCATAACAACTTTTATTTTTAGAGAAGAACTTCTATTTTAAGAAAACTTTTTCCTCTTTTATCTTGTTGAGACAAAATCAATGTGTTCATGCATGATCATGAATATGAATCATAAAACATAAGAAAGACATAATAATTAAAGAAATAAGCTAGTAAAAAAATATGTCAAGTATTGGAACCTTAGCTTTATCAAGGTATCACAGGACTAAGAATAGACTAATCCCAAATGAAAAAGAAAATGGTTTTGACTTGATGAGGACAAGTCTAAGACTAGAAAGACTAGTCTTAAAATAACTTGAAAGTAAATAAATTGCAAGGTAAATTAATAAATTGCAAGGAAAGTAAATAAATTACAAAACAAAGGAGCTTATATGCTCTAAAAAATATATATAGCTACCTAGATATATTTAGTTAAATATATATGAAAGCAACATAAAAGAAAATAGATTCATGAAAAAAAACAAAGTGTGAACATATTGTTGCTTTCTTAACCTTCATGGTTTTAGAAAACACACACTAAGCTCATACTATGTAAATGAACAAATAGAAAGCTAACACTATTACCTATAGAAGAAGTAGAAACTACAGAAGTCTTGAGAGAGTTTATGGAGAGATTTTGAGAGAGTAATTTGGTGAATGAAAGGTGTGAAGGAAATGGAAGGAAGAGGGGGTATTTATAGAAAAAGTGGAGGGTAATTTGTGTTTAATTAAATAAATGAAAAATAAAACAATTGAGTGTGAATGGGAAAGTGGCCGGCGCAATTTTGAGTGAAAGAGAGGGAGAGAAATTATTATTTTTTTTTTTGTATTTTTATTAATGAAAAGTAAGATATGAAAGATGTGAAGTTGTATTGGAAATAAAAATTATAAGAAAATAGAGGTATGGTTGTAAGAGTAGGTTGTAAAAAAAAGTAGAGATAGATAAATAGTGTAGAATAGTAATAAATAGTGTAATGTAAAATAGACATGACAATTTAAGTACCGGTAGTAAGAAAATAAGCATATAATTGCGATATCTGATATTTTTAGTTACTGAAAAATTATGAAACTGATTTTTTTAAAACCTTATATTTTTATGAGTCTAACGGTATATTCGGAATATTTTTACCATTCGGAGCATCAGGACATGCTTTTCAAAAACTGTGTCCGATCGTGCTCAAAACGAATCGCGGTTCAATTAATCTGATACTTTTAAGCCTTCTCATGCTATTACGAACTATTCTACATACTAAACTCTTACTTACTTTCTTAGGGTTGCTTACACAAGATTGTCGAACTTAAACAGTTACGTCTTACTAGGGTTTTGTTGACTTTAGGATTTCCAATTAACCTTCTAATTAGGGTTTAAGCTTAATTGATCACAAAACTTTGGAGGTTTACAGAGGAGGTTGCCCTTGATGATATCATCGACCACACAGTTAAAGTAGGGGAAACATTCCACCTTGATGTCCAGGAAGATTTGATGGCCTTCTTAAAGGCTAATAAGGACGTCTTCGCCTGGTCATCGACCGACATGACAAGCATAAGATTCGGCATAATCACACACCAGCTTGACATAAACAAAACTCAAAAGCCAGTGCGTTAGAAAATCCAACACTTCGCCCCAGAAAGATAAGCCACCATTGAAGAAGAAGTTTAGAAGTTGCTTCAAGCTAGGGTCATCAGGAAAGAAAAATACCCCACTTAGCTAACCAACGTAGCCTTGGTCAACAAGTCCAATGGCAAATGGCGAATGTGTGTGGATTACACAGACCTCAATAGAGCATGCCCAAAAGATTACTTCTCTCTACCACGAATTGACCAACTTGTTGACAATACCATGAGACATGAGCTATTAGGCTTCATGGACACCTTCTCTAGCGACAACCAGATTAAAATGAAGAACACGGATGAGGTCTATACCTCATTTGTCACGCCATTTGGCATGTACTACTATAAGATGATGCCCTTTGGATTAAAGAACACTGACGCCACATTCCATAAGTTGGTAATCGAGGTGTTCAAAGCTCAGATAGGTCGTAACATGGAAGTTTATGTTGACGACATGATCGTAAAAAGCATGCAAGCCAAGGATCATCTACATGACCTCCAAGAAACTTTCAACCAACTTCATTTTTACAACCTAAAGCTAATCCGCAAAAGAGCACATTTGGAGCCTCGGCGGGAAAGTTTTTAGGGTACGTGGTATCCCAAAGAGGAATCGAAGCAAATCTCGACAAAATCAAAGCTATCTTAGCAATGCACTTTCCCAAATCGATAAAAGAAGTGTAATAACTCGTAGGCAGGATAATTATGCTAAGCAGATTTCTCTCAAAAAGTACAGATCGATGCTCGGAGTTTTTCAAGATCCTAAAAAAGCTAGACAAGTTTGAATGGACAGACAAATCTCAAAAGGCCTTCGACGAGTTGAAACAATACCTCTCTGCACCACAAATATTAAAAACCTTGATTGTGGGTGAAACCTTGTATCTTTACCCTGGATAAGCGATCGAGCCTTATCATCCATAGTAACATGAGCTGAGGGAAAGCAACACTAGCTGATATACTACATCAACCACATCCTCCAAGGCCCATAACTGAGGTATACAAAAGTAGAAAAGTTCACACCAATTGTTATGATATCCACATGTTGGCTGCTCCCATACTTTCAAGGACACTAAGTTGTTGTACTCATTCACGTACCAATTAGAACAGTCCTCTACAAACTAGATGTATCAAGAAGAATGATAAAGTATGCTATTGAGCTGAGCGCCTACGGCGTACAATATCAACCTCGAGATGCCATCAAAGCATAGGCTTTGGTGGAGTTCGTAGTAGAATACACTGATCCTTCTGAACAGGAAGACAAGGAAAACCCCGAGTGGACCCTCCATGTCGATAGTTCCTCTACACAAAGAGGAAGTGGAGCTGGCCTCATTCTCAAGGGACCTTACGGAGTAAAGATATACTACGCATTAAGATTCGAATTCCCTGTGAGCAATAATAAAGCAGAATATGAGGCCCTAATAGCCGAACTCAGGCTCGCCACAAACATAAGGATAGAGGTAAGAGACGTCAAAATCTTATCTGAATCCCAGCTCATGGTCCAATAGGTCAAAGACTTGTACAAGACCAAGAGTGAAGAAATGGCAGAATGCAGAATACTTGAAAGCAGTTTAATCTCTCATGAGGGACTTAACCTTGTGGGACATAATCAAGATACCGAGAATCGAGAACGTCGAAGCTGACAGGCTTTCAAAGCTTGCATCCATGATAACCTTTGACCTGGGGAAGGTTGAAAAAAGGATGTTCATCGAGTTCCTACCTAAAAAGTCTACGATAATAAGACCCCATGAGGTCTTAGACCTTAAGAACGAGGCCCCGCCTCCAACCTAGATGATGCCGGTAGAAAACTACCACAAGGAAGACACTCTTCCATCGGACAAGGTGGAAGCCAAGAGATTGATGTATAGAGTAGCCAACTATATCCTTATCAACGACATCTTGTATAAAAGAGGTTTCAGCCTCACCCTTCTCCAATGTTTTCAACCCTAAGACAGATAACGAGTTCTCGAAGAGCTCCATGCCTACAAATGTAGCAACCATGTCAAAGCCTAGTCATTGCACACTCGGTTTATCCGAGCTGGCTACTTTTGGCCAACAATGAGAACTAATGCGAAGGAATTCGTGCAATGATGCGATCGATGCCAAAAGATCGCCCCCATTACGCACATCCCAAGTGTTGATCTGATGTGGGGATCAGATATACTCAGTTTCACGCCCCAAAGGTTACCCTAAACGTAACAGTCTACTGCATGCTAAATGAGACTTAAGAATCACTACCACAGTGACGCAGCGGAATAAAAGGGATAATCGCAAGACGTTGATTCGCGCACGAATACCCGGCTTGTGATCTTCAAATACCAATTGATTCTAAGAATACCTTGATATTTGGCATCAAAAATCGAAATCTATTCAAGATGACGAATTCTGGAAAAAGAGAGAACACTCTCAATAAAATTTCATTCAAAACAAATCTAATCTGTCTCTTCTGTAACCCTAGAATATATAATATGCTATTTTTACCAAAAAAAGGAAACTATCTAAATAATACCTAGGGCGAAAACAAATGAACGGACGAGATTAATGCCACAGACGGCATATAAAAAAGATTATCCAATAAAAAGATAAGACATAAAGAAAAATTACTAAAAATAGTAAAAACGCGGTTTTGACGGCCTAAACGAAGGAATTTGGCCGAAAACCTGCTTGGGTCACGAGCGAAGCTGTGAGTTTTGTTCGTTGGATCGTTTCCCTTCAGAATATGGTCCCGCTCGGTAAAAATCCAAAACTCCCAAAATTACGAAACTGCCCTTATCATCAAATCCTGTGCCATTTCTCAAATAGTTATTTGCTATCCTATCCACTGCATCATCCTCCCCGGGGTAGACAGAATTCGCCCTCGAATTTTCCTCATCTGAATCATCACCAACATAAGGAAGGAGATGTTTAACGTTGAAGACGTCCGCAGTTCGAATATGGCTAGGTAGCTTCAATCGATAAGCATTGGGGTTGATCTTCTCAATGATTTCCACTGGACCAATCTTCCTAGCAGAAAGCTATTATTATTCACCAGTAGAAACCTGTCTTTAGTAAGGACAGCCCAAACATAATCTCCCACATCAAATTCCACATGACGCTTCTTCTTATCAGCAACCATCTTGTAACGGTTAGCACGCTTTCGAGATTGTCATGCACAGATTTATGAACCTCCTGCAGATTATGGATAAAGTCCTCTGCTTTGCCATGGACTCTGGTTTTATCTGGCAGTGGTAATAAGTCAAGTGGGCCACGAGGAATAATAGAGTACACCACCTGGAATGACTGAATCCCGTGCTGCGATTAATTGCATGGTTGTGTGCGAATTCAGCCTGGCTTAATTTCTGGTCCCAACTCTTCACATGCTCGCCCCACCAAACTTCTCAACATATTACCCAATGACCTGTTCACCACCTCAGTTTGCCCATCTGTTTGTGGATGGTAGGCACTACTGAAGTTTAGCTGAGTGTTGACCATTCTCCATAGACTTCGCCAAAAATGACTAAGAAATCTAGTATCCCTATCAAAACAATACTAGAAGGCAACCCATGTAAACGGTATACCTCGCGAAAGTACAACTGTGCCACACGTACGGCATCTGTAGTCTCTTACAAGGAATAAAGTGAACCATTTTAGAGAATCGATCAACAACTACATAGATGGAATCATACCTCGTTGTGTTCTAGTAATCCCATTACAAAGTCCATACTGACATCAACCCACGGCTGTGAGGGAATTGGAAGGGGCATATACAATCCTGCATTCGTGGCTGACCCTTTTGACACTTGAGATTCTACAACGCTGTACAAAGCGCTCAACCTCTTTGCGGATGGTTGGCCAAAAGTAAGATGCCTGCACCAACTGCAAAGTTCTGTCTCGACCTACATGTCCCTCACCATGCAGTTCCTTAATGATCAGAGTACGCAAGCTGCAATCTGGGATGCATAATTGATTACCCTAAATAGAAAACCATCTTGCAGCAGATATTCAGACTTCTCTCCTGCTCGAACCGTTGCTAAAATTCTAGCAAAGTATGGGTCAGTCTCAAGCAACTCAGCAAAAGAGTGAAAACCAGGTACCTCAATATTCATTCTGTTTAGAAGGCTCCGACGTCTGCTTAATGCATCAGCGACTCTGTTCGTAATACCAGATTTATGCTTCACAACAAAGGTGAAACGCTCTAAGTAGGCCACCCAAGAAGCATGTCTTGCCGAGACCTTGTCCTGGCTGTGCAAATGCTTTAAAGCCTCATGGTCAGTGTAGAGGACAAACTCTTGTGAAATAGATAATGTCGCCAATGCTTAACTGCTTGCACCACAGCATAAAACTCTGCATCGTAAGTGGTGTATCGAGATTTTGACCCTGATAACTTCTCGCTGAAGTAAGCAATTGGCTTGCTATTCTGGCTCAACACGGCACCAATCCCTACCTTTGATGCGTCGGCATGTAACTCAAAAGGTTGGTGAAAATCTGGAAGTACTAATATCGGGGCAGTGGTAAGTCGCACTTTAATCTGCTCAAAGCCTTGTCTGCTTCTTCAGTCCACACAAACTTCCCTCCTTTCATGCAATCTGTTATGGGGGCCATAATGCTGCTGAAGTGTGGAATGAAGCGCCTATAGAAAGATGCAAGGCCATGGAAGCTCCTAATCTCAGTTAGCGTGCCAGGTCTAGGCCAATGCTGAACAGCAGCCACTTTAGCTTTATCAACCTGCAGGCCCTCACTAGAAATCACATAACCAAGGAAAAGTACCTCAGATGTGAAAAATACACACTTCTTCATGGCTGCATAAAACTTTTCCCTTCGTAATACACCAAGAACAGCCTTCAAATGTTCATGATGATCTTCTGCATTAGCACTGTAAATCAATATGTCGTCAAAGTAAACGACAACACATTTACCAATGAACGGCCTCAAGACTTGGTTCATCACCCTCATGAAGTACTGGGCGCATTAGATAATCCAAATGGCATAACCAACCATTCATATAACCCTTCCCTTGTCTTAAAAGCCGTCTTCCACTCGTCACCTACTCGAATCCGAATCTGATGATATCCACTCTTCAAATCCAATTTTGTAAATACCCTCGCACCACTAAGCTGATCAAGTAAATCATCTAAGCGAGGAATAGGAAAGCGATACCTGACAGTGATTTTATTAATCGCACGACTGTCCACGCACATGCGCCAAGAGCCATCCTTCTTAGGTGTTAGGAGGGCTGGGACAGCACACGGGCTCAAGCTCTCCCTGATGAAACCTTTAGTCAGCAATTCCTCAACCTGTCGCCTTAACTCCTCATGTTCTGCAGGGCTCATTCGATAATGAGGTCGGTTTGGCAAAGCTGCACCAGGTTCAAGATCGATATGATGCTGAATATCACGCAGTGGAGGTAACCCCTCTGGTAAATCCTCAGGAAATACATCCCGAAACTCCTCTACTATTGGAACTGCTACTTCAGGTATCTCCACGTCTCCACTAACCTCCTTACCCAACAAAGCAAAAACAATATCAGATTGCTTTATCTCCTCCTCAACTTGGCTAAGGACAACATACTGGAATTACTACTACCTCCCTGTTTTGTCGGCTTAGTCACTGTGGAATCTTTGTTGGGTACCAGTATAATCTTCACCCCCTTATATACAAAACTATATGAATTAGCTCGCCCATCATGCGTTACGCTCCTGTCAAATTGCCAGGGCCTTCCTAACAGCAAGTGACATGCGTCCATTGTCACCACATCACACCATACAGCATCCTTATTTTAGAACCAATCGAAAAAGAAATGAGAGCACGTTTGGAAACTGTTACCTCTCCCCCTTTTTTTAACCATGCCAACTTATAAGGTTTCGGGTGTTGCTCAGACTCAATGCCTAGCTTCTGTATAACTTCAGTAGACACAATGTTTTCACAGCTTCCAGAGTCAATCATGAATCGGCACACCTTACCTAAAATGGTACATGTGGACTGGAAAATATTGCTCCTGAGCCACTCTTCCTCAGCCATTCTGGGAGTCATGCAAGATCGCCGGACTACTAGATTCTCCCTGCCATCACCAGTCACAACTTCTTCTCCAACATGCTCCTCATCAAAAACTGGTTCACCATCACCCCCTGCCTCAAAGAAATCCGCAGCATCCTCCTCAGCCTCATCCTCATTCTCAACAAAAAGTGCTTTCTTCCCTCTTTCCTACAATCAGCCTGTCGGTGCCCAACCTCACCACATTTGAAACACTTTATCCCACTCGTACTAGGACGATCAGTATTAGGTTTACTGAAACGCCCCGTGGTGTTACTACCTGTAACCCCACTCCCTGAACGATTGACACCACTACTGCCACTACTCACTCCCACTATCACACACTCCCAGACCGCCGTTGTTGTCTTTCGACAATTAAAGCCCTCTGATGTGCAGCAGATACATTAACTGGGTCAAACAAATTGATAGTATCCTGAAGCTGCAACCGTAGTCCTCCAATATAACGAGACACCAACTGCTCCTCCGTCTCCTGAATTTCGTTTCTAGCAACTAATTGATAGAATTCTGTGGTGTAATCATCAACGGTTTTGCTGCCTGTTTCAGATTCTGCAATCTCTGGTACATAATCCTCTGGAAATTATATGGCAAAAAGGTCGCACGTAGATGCTTTTTCATCTTCTCCCACGTCTCAATCTTCGACTTGCCTAATCTCAAGCGTGTCAATTTCGTCTGCTGCCACCATGCTGTGGCCCTATCACGAAATCGTGTTGCCACCAATTGCACACGCTTATCATCGGGAACCCCTTTAAATTCTAATATCTCCTCTACCGTAGCCAACCAATCTAAAAATTCCTCCGGTTGGAGAGTACCATGAAATTCTGGAATCTCAGTCCTCATACCCATCTCCCAGCGTCTGTAATCTTCCTCAACGCGTGGCCTACCACGCTACGTAGCGATTCGTCGTAAAAGCTCTCAACAGCAGACGACATCTCATCATCGTCATCCTCAAAATCTTCACCTACCCTCAGATTAGGGTTAGGGTTACGGTTAGGATTAGGATTAGGGTTCCTACCTCGGTTCTGATTCATCGCAAGCGCCTCCACCCTCTCTGTGATCTGGGCTACTGCAGCATCCAGTCGCCGATCGATCATCTGTCCTATCCTCTGCTCCAATCTCTCATCAAGCATAGCTGCAATCCTCTGATCCAAGTTTTCACGTTCATGAATCTCATCTATACGTCGCTGGTTAACCTGTCTGCGAGGCGCCATCGTTACTCCTGGAACGAACGCAGCTCTGATACCAACTGACGCAGCGGAATAAAAGGGAAATCGCAAGACGTTGATTCGCGCACGAATACCCGGCTTGTGATCTTCAAATACCAATTGATTCTAAGAATACCTTGATATTTGGCATCAAAAATCGAAATCTATTCAAGATGCGAATTCTGGAAAAGAGAGAACACTCTCAATAAAATTTCATTCAAAAAAATCTATTCTGTCTCTTCTGTAACCCTAGAATATATAATATGCTATTTTTACCAAAAAAGGAAACTATCTAAATAATACCTAGGGCGAAAACAAATGAACGGACGAGATTAATGCCACAGACGGCATATAAAAAAGATTATCCAATGAAAAGATAAGACATAAAGAAAAATTACTAAAAATAGTAAAAACGCGGTTTTGACGGCCTAAACGAAGGAATTTGGCCGAAAACCGGCTTGGTCACGAGCAAAGCTGGTGAGTTCTGTCCGTTGGATCGTTTCCCTTCAGAATATGGTCCCGCTCGGTAAAAATCCAAAACTCCCAAAATTACGAAACTGCCCTTATCATCAAATCCTGCGCCATTTCTCCAAATAGTTATTTGCTATCCTATCCACTGCATCACACAGTCATTCAAAAGTCTTATATTAGTATGCAAGGCGTTCCCTTATGACAATAGAATACATAAACAATTGGAGATAGATAGTTCAACCTGATAGGATAAGTATAAAAACATAAACCACATATATCTCAGGATCAGTTACAAAGCATTAAGGCATTCCCCTGCTACATAAGAGTCTAGGTATTATCTTTTAGGTAAAGCCCGATCGTTTTATGGTTCACTACTAAAGACTACATAAAACTAATCATAAACTTCTAAGGAGACAACTCCTAGTTTCGCATTACTTGATTTGGCCAGGTCCGAGGATGCAACCATATGTATGGGAATTGCATTAAAAAGAAATTGTGGGGGTATAAGCTACGCTAGCTTAGTGAGTTTCACTTCCAAAATTAAATACTCAACAAGCAATATATATACCGGGCAAGTTATATTAACAACCATATGAAATGCACAAACATGTGAGCAAACAATATATAAGACTTTCCGGGAGCCTTATGTTGAATGGATTTACACCCTCCATTCCAGGTTTGGTGTTTCAGGCCCATACGACCATAAATTTCAATTTTTCTCATTTATATTATGGTTGATACAGGTGCCCACCCACACATAATTTTGTAGTTGATACAAGTACCTAGACCACTACCATTTCAATTCCGACTATTACGTCAACATTCGAGTTTACAGGCCCCTCATCGCCCAGCTATTATGCCTTCTTCCCACAAAGGTATAATAACCTGTGCAATGTGACTCAACATATGGTATACATGACAATTTGATTTTAAGATCATGGCATATTAATTAACGATTTACGGGGGATCACAGATATTACAGACACTTCAATTCTATACTAAATCATACAATATTTACAATAATTCCATTCCGATATTCTTATCATTGATTCAATCAATTTGAATTCACATGCACATTTCCAATTTTATCTTGCCCTAATCTAATGCCACTATCATTACAAGCACAATCATAAGCATATAATTTAAAGATAGTGAACTCACTTGGCCGTGATCTCCGGTCTCTAACGGTAGTGATCCAGAAACACGAATTTCCTCCAATTCCAAAATCACCTAAATGAAAGAAATACCCCTATGAGTATTTCATACCATAACTAATTCTAACTTTTCAAATAAAACTCTTTGAGTTCGTAATTTCCATAATAATTGGAAATCCCAACTTAAAACGATAATAACTCAATTATTTTAACTCGAAATTTCACAAATGAGCTATCGATTTCTATCTACTCCGAAAGATCTATCTATTTATGATGTCGTTACTAAATTTTGAAAATGTTTAGGTCTCGGAATGTTCGGATAAGATCTGATCAGTAACTAAAATTTGAAATTCCGAAATAATTTTGTGAAAATTGCATTATTTCTATCAAGTATACTATATGTACATGTAATATCTACAAGTTATGATCATGAATGACATGATATGAGCTATCTACATGTAGATCCTTAATGATTTTTATTAAAAATAATTGTTTAGAAGACTTTTACTTTGCAACAATTTCAAGAACACTTGATTAAGAAAACTAGCTTCATCTTTTTGAAAATCATCAAAATCTTTACTAAGGTAAGGCCTTGATGATCTATATACCTATTACCTTCATTATCTTAATAAGATTCCTCATTTAAAGGTTGGAAAATAGGTTTTTAAATGTGATTTTTGCCTAGTGACGAATTTTGCACAATTTTTGGAAATGAAAATATTGTTTGATCTTAGTTGGAAAACTTTTCCTTTGTTTTAAGTTTTTACTTTAATAAAACACATTTACTCTAATAAAAATCAAGTCTTTATTACATCTATTCCCTAAGCCTTCTATATTTTCATTAAAACACTCATTTTGACATTTGGAAATAGGTATTTAAATGGGGATCATTTTTAGATTCGAATTTAGAAATTGTTTTTGAGATTATTTCTTGTGAAAAACTCATTTAATCTTCCTAAAATTAAGTCCTAATAAAACCTACTCCCTAAGGCTTTCATTTCTTTAATAAAACTCTTGTTTTAGGGTTGGAAAATCGGTGTTTTCTTGGCATTTCACCCTAGTTACGAATTTCAACTTTTTTGTTGGTGTTGAAACATAGATCTAACTTAACTTTTATAACCCTCTTCTTGTTTTGAAAATTTTCCTTAATAAAACTAAGCTTATCTTATAAAAATCACTCCTTTATGATATCTATCACCTAAATTCTTCATTTTACATATAAAACCTTCATTTTGAAGTTGGAAAATTAGTTTTTTAAATGGTTCTTTCACAAGATTCGAATTTTAAAAATCACTTTTTGATAGACACAAAATGGATCTTGAGTTTTGATCAACACCTTCCTTAAAAATATCATGTAACAAGTCTTTCATGCATGTAAAACAAGTAGCTATGTTATTTTAACTACTCTAAACAAGTAGATCTACTATATTACTCATGTTATGAATGTAAATGCATCATGAACAATATGTAGATGAGAATAATAATGAATATATATGCACAAAATTTCTATAAGAACAATATATAACAATAATATATCAAAATACTAGTATATCAATTTTAATAGCAAGATCTATACATTGTGATGATAGGAATATCATGTTTTAGTATTTCCACATCCCTAGCATAAAGCTCATGGGGATTTTTAGTGGAACTACACATGTATAACCTTGTCATTACATGTTTCTATAGTGATAGGGTCAAGATCTATTACTTATTTAGTGTTTTGGAGAAGGAAACTTGAAGAAAAAAAATTTGTGTGTGTATAGGAAAGGGACTCACGACAAAGAGGAGTAGAGAGTGAGAGAAAAAGAGACTTCTAAAAGTTGTTTTGTGAGAAATGAAGAAAAGTGAAAAAGTGAAAGGTGAAATAGATATTATATAAGAAAAGAATTTAAGGTTTTGTGTGCTTATTTAATAGAAGAAAAACAAAATGGCCTATGGAAGGGGGAGGGGGGGAGGTTTCACGTAGGTTCTAAGAGAGAGAGAGAGAGAGTGTGTTAAATTTAATTTGTGTAATAAAATTCAAACTTAATAAGTAGTTTGAGTACAAAATATATATTTGAAAGGTAAATTTGTAAGGAAGTGATGTGAAATTATAAGAATAGGTTGTAAGGATGTAAGAATAGGGTATGGGTGATTGTACTTAATGAATAGTGTGAAAGAAAGGAAAAAGTTGATTAGATAATTTAATTACTGGTAGTAATAAAAATACGATAAAAATGTTATAACTGTAACTTTTATAACTCAAAAAATTATATAACTGATATATTTAGGAATATTATGAAATTACGAGTCTAACGGTACTAATATCATATATTTAATATCCCGAGCCTCGAGACACGCTTTTCAAAATCGGTATTCGATCGGAATCGAAATAGGTCGAAAATCTACTCATCTGATATTGTTAAGCATTCTAATATTAATACGAGTCAATCTACAATTTCCACTCATACTATGACTTCTTGGTTTGAGAACATGGGATTACCGGATGCAAACTGTTAGGGTTTCCTAAGGTTTTGTTGACTTAAGATTTCCAGTTGACTTTTCGATTTAGGGTTTTATTTTAGAGTTAACTCGTTTCTATTCTTCTAGGGTTTCGTTCTTGGCATTGCCAGACATAGGGTTTCCAGGTACGATTGGTCCAGAGGTATTCTTTTAGGGTTTCAGTTTCCGATTTTAATTTTCTTGAAATCGAACTCAGGTTTGCTAAGAAAATGAAGTTTTACACTCAGACCCTTTCCACTAACTATAGGTAAGAGAAAATTCATAATAGTAGGATGTGATTACTTCATGAAATGGGTGGAGGCCGAAGCAATGGCAAAGGTCACAAACACGAATGTCCAACGCTTTGTCTATACTAACATCATTGTCAGATTTGGAGTTCCACACTCCATAGTCATGGACAACGAAAGACAATTCAGTTCCAAAAAAATCAAGGATTTGTGAACCGAATATGGAATTATGCCTTGCTACACTTCCATCACGCGCCCATGTGCTAACAGTCAGGTTAAGGCCATCAATAAAACTATAGTGTAGAGCCTCAAGGCGATAGTAGATTAACAAAGTGGAAAATGGGTTGATGAGTTACCCAACATTTTGTGGGGATACCGTACCACTTAACACACCCCCACCGACGAAACTCCCTTTCATCTCACTTTTGGCTTTGAGGCTGTTCTGCTTATAAAATAGGAGTTGCACAATATCCGAGAAACATCTTACGATGAGTTGGCTAATGAGGTCGGCTTCCAAGCCGAACTTGACACCATTGAAGAAACTCGAGACATAGTAAGCAAGAGAATTGTTGCATATCAACAAGGAGTAGCACGATGCTATGACAAGAAGGTCAAAAACAAAGTTTTTCTTCCTGGAAACCTCGTTTGTAAAAAACTTGAAGCAATGCGATCTGAAGAAGCCTGTAGAAAACTTGCCTCCAACTGGGAAGACCTAGTAAGTGTAAAAGAAGTTTTGGGAAATGGAGTCTGCAAATTTGAAACACTAGAGGGCGAGCTCACCCCCAAGACCTACAACGCCAACAATATGAGAAAATTCTTTGAGTAGGCAAAGCATGGCTTATGTGTAAAATGTAAAAAGAAAAGCATTCACAAATGAAATCAAGATTCTGCATGAAGAATGTGCCATACTAATTCCAAAGAGGCTCATACGACTACAAGAACTTGTGAGCTCAAGTAACACCTTCTTAAAGGTAACCTCCCTCAAGAGCTCGAGTAACTCCCCCTTAAGGATGACTCCCCTCAAGAGGTCGGGTAACTTCCTCTTAAGTGTAATATATAAATAAATATTTTACATTGAAGGGCAAAGATATCATTTGATATAAAATAAGAGGGTTTTATAGTCAACCCTAATGCTTAATTAATTTTTGTCAGTTTTTGTTTTGTCAGTTATCAGATGCGTAGATGAAGATGAAGAGACATCATTAAAAATAAAGAGACATCATTAAAAATAAAAAGACATCATTAAAGACAAAGAAATGTTACTAAAGATGAAGACGTCATTATTAAAGATGAAGAGACGTTACTAAAGATGAAGAGACGTTACTAAAGATGAAAAGCATTATCAAACAGTTATTCCTTATCTTCTATATAAACTAGGCTTCCCCCTTCTCCAAAATCATTCCTAAATCTAAAAAAATCCTCTCTACAAGTCTATTGATTTCCATTAGAGTTAAAGGAGATCAAAGATTTTTTGATCAAGTAAGCAAATCTAAACAAGATCAATTAAGATTACAAGAATTGATGATCATTTTCCTCAGATCTCTTTTTGTTTTGAAGGAGCTTTTGTTGGAGCAAACCTTAGCTCTGTGAAAGATATGATCTTTTGGTGATTAGCAAGGGGTTTAAGGATCTAATCACGGTAAATTTATCTTCACAAACCTAGATCTATCATAAGATGTAATTTTGATGATACATGTCTATTTTTATTGATTTGCAAAATTAGGTTTTTTGGAGTAAGATATGTTTTAATGGAATTTTGAGGAAATTTATTAAGGAAGAAGGTGCTATTTTGGAGTTTCCTGAAAAGGTTAGGGTTTTTGGAGATATTGGATAATTAGGCTTTTGACTGATGTTAATGATTTATATTTTGTTCTGTTATATGTTATATTCAAGAGATTGGAGAATTGGGATTTGTTGTTATTAGAGAATTTGTGGTTTTGGACAGACTGTTTCTGAAATTGAAAAGGTATGACCTTTCCTTGTTTGTTATATGTGTTTGCAGGATTAGTTTTTTTGTATGCTTTGTTATAGGAACAGATGAATAATGATTCTAAATCTATTTGGCTAATTAATTTGTCTGTTGGGTGTGTGTGGCTATGACCTGTAAAGACCTGGTAGACAGCGATACTGGTGTGGCACCCTGATGATCTTTGTGTATCGTTGTTCTTGATGGAGTTGTACTTAAAGATGATTCCGGTAGATTTAGATGATTTAACAGTACGACCGTGGGTATTTAAGGAGTACCCATTCACCAATATATGTATATGATTATCTATTTTCAAAGAGTTGGTTGATTTCCAATGGGGTCTAAGTTACTCCAAGTTTAGGTACAGTAGTTCTGAACTGTGTTGTTTGGCTGACTTAATAAAGATAATAATTTGATTGTTTGCATTAGATTAAGTTGCATTTGATATATATTTATATATATATATATATATGTTGTGTGTACATATGCATTTGTTTTGTGGATTGGCGTACTGGGCGTTCTGCTTATTCCTTTTATTTTCGAGTACAGGTAAAGATGACATAGTATATGATATATCGGGATATGATATGTACATAGATCAAGGGGATGGCAATAGTGGTCCAAACTGCCATGTTGAGGAATAGATTCGAATACAGGATTTACAAAAAAGAAATTTTAGATCTTTTGCAGATTTGGAATAACATTAAAGATTTTATATTTTTTGAAAGACTTTGGATTTTTATGTTTTTGAATATCTTTTGAGGATCTGAAGGATTATTGGGTAACAAGTAGAGTTAGAATTATCTTGAATTTGGTTGGCCTAGGTTTATGCCAACTTTGTTATATTAAACAGGATCTTTTGAAAGATTTTTTTTTATTTATATATTATATAGGTTTTGAACCTTCTAATGTACCCTCTGAAAGATTTTATAAAGATTATATTATATGCCTTTATATTATGGATTAGATTGTTATAGCTTTTGCGTGTCCTATAAAAAGAGGACATGTGGCGGGTTGTAATTGCCAACAGGTTAGGATATTACAACTTATTTGGTATCAGAGCAATAGGTTTTAATCTTATTAGATTTAAGTTATGAACTCCTTAGGACAATGAGCAATGATGAGAGGGGTAGCAAATAGTTGGGGTAGTTTGTCTAGTTAGTCTTGTTGATATCTAGTAGTTTCTATAATGTTTAGATCCTTTAAGTTTACTTTGTCTCTAGATATTTTTGTATCCTTACTCAATAATTGGAGATAAAGGTTGGTTTCCCATCAAGACAAAGCAGCAGATCAAAATACAAAGAGTAAGTGTATAAGGTGTTATAGACCCTATGATATCATAGGATTGTTATTACCTGTAGAAAGCTTAGACTTGTTATCCTTCATGAATGATTTTCTGATTTTGCCTTCTAATTATGAGTTCTTTATTATATCTTTTCTTTTTAAATATGATTTCTTTATTGTTTCTTTCCTTCTAGTTTTTTAATTTACAAGTATTATATTTATTTTATTTGTTATTATGTTTCATAATTATTTTTCATATATCTTTCTTAGAATATTTGTTATTTTATTTTTGTTTGTTTGTAGTTGCTCTCTAAAATATGTAGAAAAGTGATCAATAAAACAAATAAAGCTCAACAAATTTCACAAAATGATAAATTGTAAAATATAAATACAAATATACATATACCTTTAGTAAATGTATGACATTTTAGACTTTTACTATAAAACATGTAATGATTTATAAAAGAAGTTAATGGCATTCATTGAATTATGACCCATAAAATAATAATTACTAAGGTAAGTTAAAGAGAATATATATCAATATACACATGTATACATATAAAGGAATGAATAGTCATAATAACTTTCATGAAGAAAAGTTAAACCTACATCAGTCAATAAATTATTAATCGATAGTCAACAAAACTTTAATTCTAGTCAATAAATCATTTATGACCCAACTATCACGCCCCAGCAGGTACCCTAAACGTGACAGCCCACCGTACATAATATTAAAACTTAAGAATGACTACCTCAGTCTCTCGAAAGCTTCCATATCGGTACAAGGTGTACATTCACAACAAAGGGAGACCGGTGGAGTAATGCATTTTAAGGCATTGGCAGCAGAACATACAAAATGACACTTAATATATATTTCATTGAAATAAAAGTCTTACAGCTTCTAAGGGGCATTCCCCCGATAATTTCATAATGACATGGTCTTGCTAAAATAAACAACAAAAGCTAGAAGATTTTAGAAGAAATCTACTCTAAGACTACAAAATAGAATTCCTCCAAAAGCTTCTCCAAATAAAGATTCTACCCGGGTGGTCAAGATGGTCTCGGGTGCAAAAAGATAATCCTGCAAAGTCAAAAGTCTATAGGAGTATAAGCATGATTTGCTTAGTGAGATATTCCTTACGCAAAAGTACTCATAACAAGCAATCAACCAAGTTTATTAAACAAACATATGAATGCAACAACCATATTATCAAACAGTACGTACGACTATCCAGTTTTGTATGTATGATGGATTTACCCCTCCATCGGTGGTTAGGGAATGCTTTGAACTGGGCCCCGAACGACCTCCTTAGAGTTTGCACGCATCTTGGGGTTCCAACTAACCGTACTACTAGTCCCCGGGCCTTCCATGCCCAAAACGATCAATCCGGCTCGGCTACACCTTGAGGCCGTATTCCCCGAACGTCCTAACCCTTAAGACGTAGCTAGGCAGCTTACCTTTCTGGTCCCACGCTGAGGAGTAGTAGCAAAACTTCGAAATGATATTCTAAGTGATATGCATGATCAAATTATTATATGGGTATTTCAATATAATGTTAAATCATTTTAAAGCGATCAAACAATATTTGCACACATAACAATTCATACATAGAAACATTTATATCAATCACAAATCGGATTCTGATATACTTATTTTTCATTGATCGCACGTAACAATTCACATACATAATTCCCATAATATCCCACATGCATATCAATTTTATCTTTTCCTAAGATCTAGTGCTCTATTGTACAAGCACATGCGCGAATACGTAAAAGTAAAGGAAACTCACTCATCCATAGCTTTCTTCTAGGAGTCGAAGTAATCCTCTGGGAAGGGAACATCTTCGTCCTCGACACCTAAACCAAAAGAAATACCCAACATGAGTATTTCATCCAAGATCTAGTCAAACTCTATAATTCTATATTATTGAATTCGTCAAAATTCGTATGAATGGAAATTCCAATTTAAAATGGTCATAACTTGCTCATTTTAACTCGGAATTTCGCATATTATATATCAATTTCTACCTACTCGAAAAGATCTATCTATTTCTAAGGTTATTTTTATCAAAAGAAGTTATTTGGGTCTCAGAATAGTAACAAACAGATTTGATACGAATTTCAAAACTAGAGTTTTCAAACTTTCTTCATTCAAAAACTTTTGTACAAAATATAGATATATTTGTATGGTTGAAAAATCCTTTGAATACATATATATAGACTCAAACCATATGCATGAATTTAGTGGTGTTGTCTCAACAATGATTTTGTGAAACCACATGTCTTTGAAAGTGAGATAAGCTTAAAACTTGAAAAGAAATTAGTTTTATTTTGAAAAATTTCCTAAATTATCATAAGTGAGTATTTCCTTATTTTAACTCCATTTCTTAGTTGTTGAGAATAATTCAATTTCAAAACGTAATTTTAATCTTTCATGATTCCCATAAATATATTTCTAGTGGTTTAGAAAACATAGTTTTTCTAGATATTTCATAGTTGTATGTTCTAAGGCTTTTCTAAAGTTAAATCCATTCTAAAAGAGTAATATCAATAATTTTATTTATTATTTTTATTTCCTAAGTAAAGCTTATCTTTAGAAAAGTTATTCTTTAATAATTTTGCAAAACTTGTCTAGACTTTAGTATTCTAGAGTTGTTGGTAGAAAACTTTAATGAGTGAGTTTAAGAAAACTCTTGGTTAAATCAAAAATTAAGTTTAAATAACTTTCTTTATTTTATTAGTTTAAAAAGAGAGTTTGTGATATCTTTACTTTATGTGTTTCTTGATAAAATAATATATAGTTTCATTACTAAAACTTGAGCTAACTTATCTAAATTTAGAAAAATATTTGTTTAAGATAAAACTTTGAGTTTTTAAGGAAAATAATTTCTTATGTGACAAAATTTATTTTTAAAGAGAGTTTATTTTTATTACTTTAGAAAACTCATTTTCATTATGGTTGAAACAATAACAACATATTCATATATGAATGAGAATTTATAACTATGAGATATATAAAAACAACATAACTAAGAAAAATAAATTAAGAGCATAAAAATAAAGTCAAGTATTGGGAACCTTAGCTTCATCAAGGTATCATGGGACTAAGAATAGACTAGTACTCAAAAGAAAAGAAAAGCAAAGAAATAAAATTGTTTTGACTTGATATGGACAAGTCTAAGACTAGAAAGACTAGTCTTAATAATTGCATGAAATTAAATAAATTGCATAACTTGAAAGTAAATAAATAACAAATGAGCTTATATGCTCTAAATAAATATATATACATAATACTTTATATAAGTTAGATTAGAACAAATAATAATAACAATAACAATAACAATAACAACATAATAATAAAGAAAAGAATGGAACATGAACAAAAACAAAACATGAATAAATTGTTGCTTCTTTAACTCAATGAGTCTAAGAAACATACACTAAACTCATGTTAAGTTATATGAACATGATGAGTATATGAAAGAAAATTTTACCTAAGGTTATGTGTTTGTTGAAGAGGGGAGGCATGGTTTGTAGTAATATGTGGGAGTGGGTTTTCTAAAGAAAAGAAGAAACTTGAGAGAGATCTTTAGGGAGTGACTTTGTGGAGTGATTTTGGGAGAGTTTTAGTATGAATTGTGTTGTGTGAAAGAATGAAAGAGGAAGGAGGTATTTATAGATTTTTGGAGTGGAAATTAGATGTAATTAAATAAAATGGAAAAGAAAATAAATTGATGTGCATGAGGAGAGAGGGGGCGCCGGTTTTGGGTCTTTAGGGGTGGAAAATTTATTTATTTTGTTTGTTTTGTAATAAAAGAAGTAATGTGTAAGGTGTGATGTGATTAAAGTTGTATAGGGAAGGTAAATTGTAAGGTATAGGTATGGTAGTGTGTAAGAATAGAGTGTAAGAAAAAGTAGAGATAGGTGAATAGTAATAAATAGTAGAAAAGTACTATGAATAGTAGATTAGACAATTAAAATACCGGTAGTAAAGAAAATACGAGTAAATAAGCTATATCTAATATTTTTAGTTACCAAAAAATTCTAAAACTGATATATTTTTACGAATCTATTAGTGTTGTCGGAATATTTTTGCTATCCGGTGCATCGGGGCATGGTTTTTGAAAACTGATCCCGATTGGATCCAAAGGACACTTGAAAATTACGAATCTGATATTTTTAGGCTTCCCTATAATATTACGAACTATTTTCCACAATTATCTCAATTTCGTTTTCTAGGGTTAAAGAATACGGGATTGCCGGATCTAGATTCACTAGACTGATCATATAACTCGGTTAACTTTAGGGTTTCGTTTTGACTTCCGGTTCTTAGGGTTTGCTTATATTATCGAAAAATCTAGGGGCTTACACCAACACCAATAAATCTTTACTGCTTGTCAATTATGAATTTCAAACAAAGTTTAAAGAAACCATAATTTAAGTTAAATAATTGACAATAATTAAGACAAACTTTTGTAGGCATCTCTAAAGATTGTAAATCATAAATAACAAAGTAAAAATATTAGAACTATAATTAGTGTATATATAAAAGAGAATGAAAATGAGAAATTACCAAACTAAATTTTCATAGTGGTAATGATGACTCTATAATAATAATTTATAAAGTTTAAGAATGAGGAATAATTACGGTAAATTGAATATGCAATTAGTATATAAAAATGTAATAATCATGAATCTAATACAAGAAAATGTGAGGTAGGACTGATGAGTTCCTAGTTTGCTCTTGATTTGTTAAATGTCATGTCTGCAATTCCATCATGTTTTGTTATTCTGTGTCAAGTTCAATCTTGTTATGTCTAGCCTTTTGTCTTATGTTTGTCTTAAAAAAAAATCAAGTCATATGTCAGTCTAATACTAGTTTGTCCAACTAATCTTGATACTTGTCAGCCCCTCTCACAATCAAATTTATGATAAAAGACTGAGAATTTCTTGATTACAAGCAAAACAATAAAATATACATGAAATTATGTATACATATATATTTGTATAACATGACTTAATGAATGGGGACCAAAAGAGAATAAAATTATAGTATTGATATAGGAAAAAAAAGAAGAAAAAAATGACTTTAACACAAAACAAAATACCACGATTAGTAG
Source organism: Combretum micranthum (assembly GCA_024138025.1). Taxonomy (NCBI): domain Eukaryota; kingdom Viridiplantae; phylum Streptophyta; class Magnoliopsida; order Myrtales; family Combretaceae; genus Combretum; species Combretum micranthum. The sequence goes on from JAMXBD010001864.1 coordinate 169,575, forward strand.
ACCTCATAACTGTAACATTAACAGCAATAACAAATGTAATAAAAGTTGCCAATTATGACAAAGGTTAACATTGTTAATATAATAGTAAATCAATCAACTAAAATGAAAAGGAAGAATGAACATAATTTCGAGTAAAATCAAGAATCAAAACAACAAAGTATAAATAATGATAATATAAGCACGTGGCATATACAAATAAATAACTCATCTATTAATGATTAATTGGGAGTGCAGCAACCAAATTTATATAATTATTGTATTTATTGTATTCCTATAATTTATTTTTTTATATGGTGAAAAGGAATAAGGATGGTATATGAAGAAAGTATGGAAATAAATGATTGCTTAATGGAAAGCTTTTGGTAAGTGTAAGGGTGGAGAAAATGCTAATACTGTAAGTTGGAGAAGTATTCAAAGTAAATTACAGTAAAGTTTGAGATGATAGTACTAAAGATGTCAAGTAAACAAAGTTAAAGGTGAAAGAAGGATGACTGGAGTTGATTAGAAGGAATTAGAGATATAAAGAAAATCCTAATAGGTGGTTGACATGGTTATATGAGACTATTGGTAAATGAGATGAATCATTATTAAAGAGTAAATGGTAATAATTTGGAGATAATCAGTATAAATAAGAGAATAGTTGAATTTGATAAAGATATGAATGTATATTTGGAATAACAGTTTCAAGAAGAAAATGTGATCTTAGTGAGTTATATGATATGAGGAATCTAAGGGTAAAGAACAATGATGACATCTGAACAAATATATGATGATGAGTTATAGGATGATTCTTAGAAAGGTCTATATGGGATCTTAGATATAAATTGTTACATAAAGTAATAATACAAATTTTGGGAGACAATTGGAATGATATAAATGATAAATGAAAGTTGTGGATTAACTATAGTGTCTGACAATGTGGAAAAATTTGATTAAACCAATAGAAACATAGGTGTTAACATCATCTGAAATAAAAGCCTTATGTAAGATTTAATCTTTAGAGTTTTGATTGAAAATTAAAAATCCTATATTTGGAGCTTTCTAATTATTGTTTGAGGAATTATAAGGCAATTATGTTTTAAGAAAGTTCAATAGAAAAAACAGTAATTAGATGTAAGGTATAATGATCAAAAAGTGCTAATAAGTTGGATTGATATTTTAAAGGACATCATATAATTATTTTGAAGGATGTGATGGTTGGAAAGAAATTAAAGAGGAGCAGAAAGATACCGAATTCAAGTGGAGAAGAATCATATATAATCCAAGAACACCATGGACGGATTTGTAAAGTAATAATCAAGGAGACAAAGTGCATAAGAGAGCTGAATATCAAAGAGATATTGGAATGTTAGGAGTATTGATGTCCAAGGAAGAGTTAGAAGTCATCTGGCAATGTTAAAAGATTTAGTAAATACCATAGGTGTCAATCTTTAATCCTCATTTATACATTGGTGACAAATATAAAGGAAGGATGTCAGAAATTGAGAAATTGTGTTGGAAGCAATGTGGTTAGTTAAAGAATGTTTTGGGATTAGATGAATTATACAAGTGATATAAATGAGCTTCAATGAGGAGAAATAGTGGTAAATACTAAGTTGAATTAATAAAAGTGCATATGATATGGTAACTTTGAAGTTTCGAGTTGATGTAAGGTTTGAATCTTTAGAATTTAAAATTGGAATCATAGTTGTAAGATTTTCAGCGATTTAAACGCCATTCAAGGAATTGATTTGAAGATTAACATAAGGGAGATTTTTAGTAGAAAAGCGAGTAATTAAAGGCAAGGTTTCATGGTGGATATTATCAATAAGTTTATCTTATATTATGGAGATGTATCATGTAGCTATAGAAGAAGTGAACCTAATTTAGGCAGTAAAAGTTAGGAGATATGTAGACATCTAATGATTTGTGATATAACTGACAGATCTAATCATGTAAGAAAGCAAGAAAAAGAGTTTTGGAAATAAGTAAATATGGTCTTAGAAATTAGTGATGGAGTAGAAAACATCTTAAGTGCCGAAAAGCAGATGGAAACATGGATTACGAAGTTGGAAACAAGGATTTAAAAGAGTCGCAGTAATCCAGGTAACTTTCAAGGACGAAAGTTCTTTTAGGAGGGGAGAAATGTAATATATAAATAAATATTTTATATTGAAGGGCAAAGATGTCACTTGATATAAAATAAGAGGGTTTTACAGTCAATCCTAATGCTTAATTAATTTTTGTCGGTGTTTGTTTTGTCGATTATCAGATGCGTAGATAAAGATGAAGAGACATCATTAAAAATAAAGAGACGTCACTAAAGATAAAGAAACGTTACTAAAGATGAAGAGACGTCATTATTAAAGATGAAGAGACGTTACTAAAGATGAAAAAAAGTCATTATTAAAGATGAAGAGACTTTATTAAAGATGAAGAGGCATTATTAAACAATTATTCCTTATCTTCTATATAAACTAGGCTTCCCTCTTCTCCAAAATCATTCATAAACCTAAAAAAATCCTCTCTACAAGTCTATTAATGTCCATTGGAGTTAAAGGAGATCACAAATTTTTGGATCAGGTAAGCAAATCTAAACAAGATCCATTAAGATTACAAGAATTGATGATCGTTTTCCTCATATCTCTTTTCGTTTTGAAGGAGCTTTTGTTGGAGCAAACCCTAGCTTTGTGCAAGATCTAATCTTTTGGTGATTAGCAAGGGGTTTAAGGATCTAATCACGGTAAATTTATCTTCACAAACCTAGATCTATCATAAGATGTAATTTTGATGATACATGTTGGTTTTTATTGATTTGCAAAATTAGGTTTTTTTTTAGTAAGATCTGTTTTAATAGAATTTTGAGGAAATTGATTGAGGAAGAAGGTGTTATTTTGGAGTTTCCTTAAAAGGTTAGGGTTTTCGGAGAAATTGGATAATTAGGGTTTTGACTAATGTTGATAATTTATATTTTGTTCTGTCATATGTTATATTCAGGAGATTGGAGAGTTGGGATTTGTTGTTATTAGAGAATTTGTGGTTTTGGACAGACTATTTCTGAAATTGAAAAGGTAAACCTTTCCTTGTTTGCTGTATGTATTTGTAGGATTAGTTTTTTGTATGCTATGTTGTAGGAACAGATGAATAATGAATCTAAATCTATTTGGCTAATTAATTTGTCTATTAGGTGTGTGTGGCTATGACCAGTAAAGACCTGGTAAACAACGATACTGGTGTGGCACCCTGATGATCTTTGTGTAATGTTGTTCCCGGTGAAGTTATACTTAGAGATGATTCCGGTAGATTTAGGTGATTTGGCAGTATGGCCACGGGTGTTCGGGGAGTACCCATTCTCCAATATATGTATATAATTATCTATTTTCAAACAGTTGGTTGATTTTTCATGGGGTCTGGGTTACTCTAGGTTTGGGACTATTGTACAATAGTTCTGAACTGTGTTGTTTTGCTGGCTTAATAAAGATAATAATTTGATTGTTTGCATTAGATTAAGTTGCATTTGATATATATATATATATATATATATATATAGTGTGTGTGTGTGTGTGTGTGTGTGTGTGTGCGTGCATATGCATTTGTTTTGTGGATTGACATACTAGGCGTTCTGCTTATTCCTTTCATTTTCAGGTATAAGTGAAATGACATAGTATACGGTATATCTCGATATGATATGTACATAGATCAAGGGGATGGCGATAGTGGTCTAAACTGTCATGCTGAGGAATAGATTCAGATACAAGATTTATAGAAAAGAAATTTTAGACCTTTTGTAGAATTTAGATTAACATTAAAGATTTTATATTTTCTGAAAGACTTTGGATTTTTTTTTTAATATCTTTTGAGGATCTAAAGGACTATTAGGTAATAAGTGGAGTTAGAATTATCTTGAATTTGGTTGGCTTAGGTTTATACCAACTTTGTCATATTAAACATGATCTTTTGAAAGTTTTTTTTTTTATTTATATATTATACTGGTTTTGAACCTTCTGATGTACCCTCTGAGAGAATTTATGGAGATTATATTATATGTCTTTATATTGTGGATTAGATTGTTATAGCCTTTGCGTGTCCTATAAAAGGAGGACACGTGGCGGGTTTTAATTGCGAATAGGTTAGGGCGTTACATTAAGGGTGACTCCCCTCAAGAGCTCAGGTAACTCTCTCTTAAGGGTGACTTCCCTCGTGAGCTCCCATAACTTTCTCTTAAGGGTGATTTTCGTCATGAGCTCGAGTGACTCCCTCTTAAGGGCTACTCCCATCAAGAGCTCAGGTAACTCCCTTTCAAGAAGGGTAACTCCCCTCGTGAGCTCTAATAGCTCCCTCTTAAGGATAACTCCCTTCGTGAGCTTAGGTAACTCCTCTCGTGAGCTCGGATAACTCCCTTTTAAAGGTGTCTCCCCTCAACAACTCAGGTAACTCCCCTCAAAAGCTCGGGGTACTCCCCTCATCAACTTGGGCAGACATTCATATGAATAGGAAATTAAAAGAGGACGAGATAAACGAAAATACAACCAACTATACAAGAAATTAAGGTCACGAATAATTGCTTGCTTCGATTCATTAAGAAAAACTATTACAGTAGTTTTGACTAGCATCACTACCAAGATAGTATTTTGGCATCCCGGCTAGAACAATGAAGTATCTAGATGAATGCGAGCTTCTCTGACTTCAAGCGCCTCAACAAAGACTTGAACATCAGCTTAGACTTCAAGGGTCCCAACAAAGATTTGAACGACAGTTTCGAACTAAACGATCTGGATAAAGATCTGAACCTCAAATCGAAAAGTTCTCCTTGACTCGTCCAACCAAGACTTGATTGTCCATAAAACGTTCGCAACGATAATGAATCTCAACTGAACAAAAGCTCAGTACGGCTAGGAGAATAGGGATTAAAGCTCATTTCCCCCTTTAGCGCAACCGATATAACAACACGAAACTGGATTAAAGGAGAGATCATTACCTCCCACCATCGACAAACTCCATTAGCCATCAAGGATGGCATACCACAGTGCTCAGCAATAAGGAGAATGACTTAGATGACTCCTCCATGATGACCTCAACCTCAAGAATTTTCATAGAAACCTAGGTCACCTAATGGAGATAGGTCCCTACTCATGCACAACGTACTACCGTAGTCACCACGACCAACCCTAATAGTAATAACCAGCTACAATTTGGTTCCAAGAACCATAGAAGAGAAGCACAGCCCTAAACCAAACAGCCAAGGCATAAGGACAAAGTAGGCACCGAGCAACACACCCAATGCATTACACAACCTTAATGATCAGTCTGCATAAATAGGGATTGCGAGACTTCCTACCTGTCTGAACAGAGACATCAAGACTTCCTCAACACCTCAACAGGTGAAGCCCCCATGGACTACACCTCTCAAGCCATCGAAGCTTGATGAAAACAGCCCTCATGACTCCTCACGCCTTCTCAAAATTTATAACAAATATAAACTCTATGATGTCAATAAAAACAAACAAAGACACTACTCTGAGGAAACATCTCAACACACAAATGATACTTATAAGGCAAAAAAGCTCCAAGAGACTCAACATTCAATGCCACCAAACCTAGAAGATCTTAAGCATAGCTCACCTTAACCAGTTGATTATACCTAAGGAATCCACAAGCATCAAAAAGGAAATTTATTTTGACATACATAAGCCTCCAGCAGAACAGTGTCATCCACTTGAGAAAGTCGTACTTGCAAACCTATGGTTAGTCTTGGAAAAATGTAACAAAACCTAGGCAATGCAACCCAATGAAAAGAAGGTCGAAAAGCGATTAATCGAGGACAACACGACAGCATAGAGAAATTCAAATTATTGGGCAAAAATGTACTCAATGAGAGAGAAAGACAATAGATTCATTGATCAAAGAGCGATACATCAACTAGCTTCACCTTTAACTTTTCACCATCCCGCTTTAACGACTACAAACTCTCCAATAGCTTCCTCTTCTCCTGAATAGCAAGCTCTACTTCTCTTCTTTGTCTCGCCATTGCAAGCTCCATGTCGTCTGCCAAGCAAGAAAATTTATCCATTCCTCCTTTACAGATCTCTATTTATCTTTGTAATCACCCGCTACCGCCTCCGCGAGAGCTTGCTTCCTCCTCGCCTCGACTACATTAGACTACGCACGTATGATCTTGTTCTCTACCTTAACACGCAACCTATCACAATCATTGGTCAGAGCCATTAGCTTGCTTTTTAGTCGCATTTCACTTTACTTCACCTCGATAAGCTCTCTCTCCAAGCTCACCCTCCAAGCATCAAGCTCCGCGACATCCTGCCCAAACAAATGGCATCTCAAACATGATAACAATAACCTAAGGTATAACAAAGAAGGGGGGAAACACAACATATCACCCTGTGATTCTCCTTCAACAATCGAAAGGCCTCTGTAATCGTCACTAGAACCTACAAAAATGGAGGGATAGTTAGCACAAATTATGAAGTATAAGACAGTTCGGCTTACCCATAAAAATAACTACACCGTTACCTCGTAAGTCTTTTGTGCAGAAAAATCAATAGCCAGATCCATAGTTAACAACTTTCCATAGAACGCCCTCAACCTCTTCTTATCTTCAAGCTGACCAATTTTCTCGAAACATGACCAATCCATAGTTATGTTGCTCCATTTTAATGCCTTTCCCTCGATAAAATCGAGCAGCCCACCAACGACACCCCTCTTGGGCTGACTTCCGTGACCTTTGGCCAGTGCTCGACATTTCGTGCTAACATTGCTACTCTTAGTAACCTCTCCAGACTGTGTAGGAACAACACAAGCTCGAGCCAACATGGGAGACAGTTGAGTCAAATCACATTCCTCACGAGATGGAGCTAAACATTGTGAGCTCACCAAAATAGCATCTATGCTACCACCAGCACCGATGTCTTTGATCTCAACAGCACCGCCATCAACATTACCTATGGTATCATTAACTTCCGTAATGCCATCCTCAACTCTTTGACCCTGCCTATCCAAATCAATCACGGGAAGGGCCACTCCAATGGTTTGACCCTCAACCTAAGTCAGAATAATAGTGAAAACACCTGTGCAGTCTAGCTCAATAGCTTGTACCCCTTGATTACATAAAAACTCTTATTCCTAGAGCTCGACTCAACAGGTGATTTGGGAGGGGGGGAAGGGGAGAGGTCGATTGTATGAACTACTATGCCGCACCTCCATCGGTGATTAGCCTCCTACTCACGAAATTTCTCACTACGAGCACATCATCATATGTTCTCCCACCCCGCGTTCTTAAAGCGCCCTCTAATACAGCTAGCCTGCCAGAATCAAGCGCCATTAAGTGTTGGGGTTTCTCGTGCCGAATAGTCTTGTACTGTTGGGTTTTATTATCAATTTTGCAGCGGAATTTTTCTTTAAAATTAAAACCCTAATTCCAGTATCCATGTGTTTTTTATTAGATACAAAAAAAAAATGAAAACAAAAGTTCAAGTTTTATTACCTTTTAGATTTCAAAAAGGTATTTGATGATACAGATTTGTAGACGTTGCCACGTTGCGAACGCCCTCTATGGTATCCACACGAGAATGACCTTGATTTGGATGCTCCTCTTGCGTGCTAGCGCAATCTAGAACGCTTCTAGATTTGGTTTCGAAGGGGCTCCTAGAGATACGAATTTCTCACACTCTCTAGGGTTTCGAAAATTTCTTTTAGGTTTGCAGAATTTCTCTGTCGTCTAATGTGACGTCAAAGAGTCTAACCTAAAAGGCTGTTTATAAATCTATATATATAGACATATAGGAAACCCTAGAAGATAAATATGATGAGATATTTATTTAATATTTAACAAAATACATTATTTCATTAAATATTAATTATATGTCATAATCATTTATTATTCTTAAACTATTTAAGAATAATAAATATAATAATTCCTATAGGTTTAATTATAAACCCATAAAATAAAAATATCAAATATTTGGCCTTGGGCAAAAACACTAACAATCTCCCACTTGCACTAGGCCAAATAATTATTTATCAATCCTAACAAATTAAGATTAATAAATGACTTTATCATTCCCATCAGACTCATTTATATCAAGTCCCTGATCCTTTTAGTTCATTCTTTTGTGTGTGACCCTGTAGGTTCACTTAATGTTAGCAGTAGATCAAAAACCCTTTTGACCTACGAGACATAAGCGGCCTCTAGCAAGACATTATGCCTACCCAAATTAAGTGAAGATCGATGATCCGATTTTACCTTATAGACAGTTAATTATTTAATCCCTTTATCACATGATATCTTATGATTAAACATAGGGTGTGGATCAATACACACTTATATTGTTTAATCACCTATTTCTTGAATCCAGAGTTTGACTGACTTAAACAAATAACATTGATAACTCCTTATCAATTCATTTGAGCACGGCCATGTATATCTCAGTCTTACTCAATAAGGGGCCCAAAAGATATCTCTCTCAATTTAATGAGAGGGACAAATTCCTTCATGAACACTCACATTCCTCCACATAACTTATTCTATATCCAATATCAGTCTTATAATCATCTGATTAAAGATGATAAAGAACTGAATTAAAATATGGAGTTTGTTATGTAGGAATCTATGGTGTCATCAGGTCAAAGGACTTAAATAATTACTGCAATGAGAAATACTTATCATATTGATCCATATAGTATTCTCATAATTGGTCATTCCAATACAATGTACTCTTAAATGTACTCTTACATGTATCTATGTGCTGAAATGATATCTTATATCCATGATCAGTAAAACATGACCATCATCCAGCCTACATACTAATCTTAATTCATTATTATTCCATGTAATGAACGATTAGGGATAATTTAGAATAAAGTTATTTATTCCTTTATGGTTTTACTATTAAAGTCACATACTTTAATGACATAAGGAATAACATAATTACTCATGGAATTATTTTATCAACGTAAAAAGGCTAATAATAAACCTTGAAAAATAGAATGGCTTATAAAGATAATAAATATCCAAATGACATAAAATCCATATGTGCTATGGCACATCACTAGCAATCTCTCACTTGCATTAGCTCTACTCAATCATAAGTCTAATGCCCAGTGCTCTAGTATGACTATCATGTTTAGACTGGGGAAGAGGCTTAGTCAATGGATCTGCAACATTGTCATTTGTGGATACTCTGCATATCTTAACATCTCCTTTATCAATGATCTCTCAAATGAGATGGTAACGTCTGAGTATGTGTTTGGATCGCTGATGTGATCTTGGTTCCTTAGCCTGTGCAATGGCCCCATTATTGTCACAATAAAGGTCCACTGGATTTGTAATGCTACGAATAACTCCCAATGCACTAATGAACTTCTTGATCCAAACTACTTCCTTAGCTTCGTCCGATGCTGCTATGTACTCAGCCTCCGTAGTAGAATCTACAACTGTGTCCTGGTTAGAACTCTTCCAGCTTACAGCACCTCCATTCAAACAAAACACATAACCAGATTGCGATCGAAAATCATTTGTATCAGATTGGAAGCTGGCATCTGTGTAACCATTTACTACAAGATCACCTTCCTATCCTCCATATGTCAAAAACACATCCTTAGTCCTTCTTAAGTACTTTAAAATGTTTTTTACTGCTATCCAGTGACTTTCACCTGGATCTGATTGGTATCTACTTGTGATGCTTAAAGCATAAGCGACATCTGGTCGAGTGCATAACATGGCATACATGATGGGACCAATAGCTGAGGCGTATGGAATCCTACTCATGCATTCCCGTTCTTCTTTTGAAGCAGGACATTGAGTCTTACTCAATTTAATTCCATGTGATACTGGCAGAAATCCTCTTTGGAATTCTCCATACTAAACCTTTTTAGTACCTTGTCAATGTATGCACTCTGACTTAGGCTAATTATCCTTCTAGATTTATCTCTATAGATCTTGATGCCTAGAATATAGGCAGCCTCACCTAAATCCTTCATTGAGAAATAATTTCCTAACCATGTTTTGACCTTTTGTAATGTAGAAATATCATTTCCAATGAGCAATATGTCGTCTACGTAAAGCACCAAGAAAACTACTACGCTCCCACTAACTCTCTTATAAACGCAAGGTTCATCTTCATTCTTGATGAAATCAAACTCTTTGATTGCTTCATCAAAACGAAGATTCCAACTTCGAGATGCTTGCTTCAATCCATAAATGGACCTTTGAAGCTTACATACCTTATGTGAATTCCTCGGGTTAACAAATCCCTCAGGCTGTGTCATGTACACATCCTCAATGAGGTTTCCATTCAAGAAGGCTGTCTTGACATCCATTTGCCATATCTCATAGTCATAATATGCAGCTATGGCAAGAAGAATTCTCACAGACTTAAGCATGACTACAGGTGAAAAGGTTTCATCATAGTCTATACCATGAGTCTGTTTAAAACCTTTTGCAACTAGTCGTGCTTTGTAGGTATGCACATTGCCATCCATGTCAGTTTTCTTCTTGAAAACCCATTTACATCCAATAGTTTTTATACCATCGGGTGGATCAATCAAAGTCCATACTTGATTTTCATACATGGATTGCATTTCGGTTCTCATGGCTAATAACCATTTCTCAAGTCGGGGCCCATCATTGCTTCCTGGTATGATGTGGGCTCATCTTGGTCTATGAGCATGACATCGCGATTGTCAGTAACGAGAAATCCATATCTCTCAGGCTCGTGAATCCTACCAGTCCTACGTGGGCCTTCAGTTAGTGGTTCAGGCTCAGCAACTAATTGCGAGTCTGATTGAACATCTATCATGGGTTCTATGCTAGTTTGTGGTTCTCGAACTTTCTTCGAGTTGAATCGTACTCCCACTGATTCCTTTAGAGACAAATTCTCTTTCTAGAAAATGACCATTACGAGCAACAAACACTTTGTTCTCAGATTGGTTGTAGAAGTAGTATCCTTTTGTCTCTTTAGGATATCCCATAAAGAAACATTTGTCAGATTTAGCTGCTAGCTTATCAGACACCTGTCTTTTAACATAAGCATCACAACCCCATATCTTTAGAAAAGACAAACTGGGACATTTCCCATTCCATAATTCGTATGGTGTCTTTTCAACCGATTTTGATGGAACCCTGTTCAATATAAACGCAGCAGTTTCTAAGGCATATCCCCAAAAGGATATTGGAAGATCTGTCTGACTCATCATTGATCGAACCATATCTAATAAAGTTCGATTTCTCCTTTCAGAAACACCATTCCATTGTGGTGTTCCTGGAGGAGTGAACTGTGAGATAATCCCACAATCCTTAAGATAATCAGAGAAATCTTGGTTTAAATATTCACCACCTCGATCTGATCGAAGCATTTTTATATTTTTGCAAAGTTGATTTTGTACTTCATTTTTGAACATTTTGAACTTTTCAAATGATTCGGATTTATGCCTCATTAGGTATAGTAATGAAGTATAAGTAACCTCTTCTAGCAGGTGAACTTAATGGTCCACATACATCGGTATGTATTAGGCTCAGTAAGTCATTAGCTCTCTCACTTTATCCTGTGAAAGGAACCTTTGTCATCTTTCCCATCAAACAAGATTCGCATGATTCATATGATTCAAAATCAAATGAATCTAAAAGCCCATCTTGATGAAGCTTTGATATGCGTTTCTCACTAATGTGGCCTAAACGACAATGCCAGAAGTAAGTTGGATTCAAACTGTTAGATTAGAACCTTTTGGTATTAATGTTATAAATGGACTTATGATCAGATTCATCAAAGTTTAGAATATAGAGACCATTCATCAAATGAGCAATACCATAATAGATGTCTCCACGATAGATGGAGATTGTATTATTCTCAATAATAAATCTAAAACCATCCTTGTCCAAACATGAAACTGAAATAATGTTACTGCTCATAGCAGGCACATAATAACAATTATTTAAAATCAGAATAAGTCCAGAAGGCAAAGTTAATTCAAAATTTCCCACAGCTAATGCAGCAACCCTTGCTCCATTTGCCACGCGTAGGTCCACTTCACCTTTAGCCAACTTTCTACTTTGCTTTAATCCCTGCACATTTACACAAATGTGAGACCCACATCCAGTATCTAATACCCATGATGTAGAAGTAGATAGATTGACTTGTATGACATAAATACCTGAAGCAGTAGTCTCACTACTCTTCTTCTTTCTCAGATCCTCCAAATAAAGTTTGCAGTTCCTCTTCCAATGACCTGGTTCATTGCAGAAGAAGCAAACCCCTTCCTTGGGTGGTTTGGCCTTAGGTTGAGGCTTGGGCTTTTTAGCTTTGGGCTGACCTTTTGCTTTGCCCTTGCCTCTACCATTGGCATTTCTCTTTTTGCCTTGTCCCTTTTGAACCATCAGAACATTGTTATTTGTTTTAACATTTTGTTCTGCATTCTTAAGCATCCCATGCAGCTCCATGATAGACACATCCATTTTGTGCATGTTGTAGTTCATCACAAACTGGTCATAGCTAGGAGGCAAAGAGCCTAGGATCAAATCCGTAGCCATCTCCCTAGAAACTGGAGAGCCTAGCTTCTCAAGTCTATCAATATAGCTCTTCATCTTGAGTACATGTGTACTCACGGAGCTACCTGGAGCCATTTTACAAGAATTCAGCTCCTTGGTGACTGCAAATCTCTCATGTCTTGCCTGTTCTTGGAACATTTCCTTTAGGTGTACGATCATATCGTACGCCTCCATGTCTTCCATTTGCTTCTGAAGCTCAGGTTCCATGGTGGCAAGCATAATGCAGGTCACATCCAATGAGTCTTCCTTATGCTTACTAAAAGCATTTCTTTCAGCTCTTGGAGCATCAAGAGCAGGTTCATCAGGGATTGCCTCATCAATCACATACAACTTCCTCTCGTGCTTAAGAACAATTCTTAAGTTACGATACCAATCAAGGAAGTTTTTACTATTCAGCTTATCCTTTTCAAGAATTGATCGCAAGGTTGTGTTGTTGGTTGCCATGATCTACATATAGAGGTATGCAAAGTTAATTATCTTTATTTAAGCCATTTTCATAGTTCCACTATTTTTATCAAATTAATAACCCTCTAGTATTAATTTGGAAACCATTAAATAAAGTTTCTTAGTGGGTCAAGATCCATATTTCACTAAACCTTGAGTCAGCTATGGCATGACACCCAAAATTTAGTTATTTAGGTAGGAAACCCTTTCCAATTACATCAAATGTAACTCTCGTTATGGGATTGACATCACATGTCCCGGCCTACTAATCCCATCTAATGCCATAGGCCCAAAACCGTTTTGATAGCCTATTTAAGTCTAACCATTACGACATGTGGATAGCACCATTATTCACCTTGTGTGACTAGGATAGTCTATTGCACCCTGCTTTGGCAGAACCTACAATTAGACGATCTAAGTCTTGACAAGTGTCGAACCATGGAAGGCATTTTTCATGACTTAATATTATTTGAGGGATTTTAAAAGGTGATATTTTATCTTATTATCACATGTAAAGGATATTAAGTATATGGTTGTAAACATAGTATCACATACATGTCAGCATATTATCATGTTATGCATAATATAAAAACGTTCATAGCATGGCCCTTAATCTATATTGATCTTCATAAGCCAATATGAAGACCAATAGCACGATATTAAGGTAAAGATCCATCAACATGGATCTGAGTTGAAAAACTCCTTGTATCTTCATCAAGGCTCTCACTTCTCCATCATCATGGATTGGGAAAGGTCTTCATTACATCTTCATGTCTTCCATTACAATGATGAAAAAGATACAAAAATCCTACTACAACTAGTAAAACTAAATTACAATAAAACAAACGACGCAGGTCGTATTTATAAAATTACATCCCATGAAATAAATAAATAAATAAAACCTGCCATTCACATAAGACCTAGGGGCCATGCTATGCACCATGCATATAACTTAAGCACTCACAAGAATATGTAACATAAAACACTTCAAAAGCGCATTAATGTTAAGTGTAATTAAGTCGAATACTTTAGGGGGTTCAAGTCAGGGGGCAGCGCCCCCTGCGAGGGTCTAGGGGGCAGCGCCCCGGACGGTGGTCCCCCAGAAGCTAAACGATTTTTACAATTTGTATATGGAAAATTCTTTTAAAAAATCAATTTTTGGTTCGTGTCATACACGAAACTCGACCAACAAACAACCCCTACGCTTAATCATATTAAACATAGTATTTGCATAATAAATCGAAAATTTGAGTTGCGGGTTCCATTCAAAAATTGAATTTTTTATAAAAATCTATCCATAAGAATATGTAAATATTAAGTTCAAAATTATTAAGACAACCTTAACAATTTGTTCAAATATAGCAGAAAGAAAACATTGATAATCAAACCGTTTTGAAAACTGTAGATCACGATTTTTTTTATTTATTTATTTCAGATATGTTCAACAAGATTGAACCTTATCTGTTCAACAAGATTGAATCTTATCTGTTCAACAAAATAATTCGTGATGCACTTTGTAATCCAATTACAACAGATTTCTTTAACTTTTCACAAACAATCAATTTCGTCCATCTGTAAAAATCCATAACATAACCCCATGGAACAAGTATATCAACATATACATCCGTTGTAACCATTTTACATCGGATTTGTTCAACCCCTCGAATCAAGGCATTATCTTTTAAAATCTCAGATCTGAAGATTTCGTTTTTCATATGATTAGAATGATTCCGAAAATCGTTTTCACAACGCCGAATTTCATAAATTCGTAATTCATGGCATTAACATATTTGAATTGAATTTATGAAGAAATATTACTATATCATATATAGATATTTACATGCATCAGCATTAAACATCATAATCCAAATTAATTCGAATCAAATCTCAATCCAAAAACGTATAATAGATATATAACATCACTACGTCGATTCATTAAACAGACGTTCGTTCATATCATCTATATGCAATATACAAGATTCGAATATCAAATAAAACGATTTATGCATATCATCATATGCAATACATAAAAGATTCGAATTTTCAAATAAAACAATTTCATATCATCATATGAATAGAATACGAATTCAATCATAAATAAGAAGGCAATTTATATTCACATCACATGCAAATCATAACATAATATTGATCAAATCAAAAACACAAGCGGCTCTGATACCACTGTTGGGTTTTATTATCAATTTTGCAGCGGAATTTTTCTTTAAAATTAAAATCCTAATTCCAGTATCCATGTGTTTTTATTATATACAAAAAAAAAAAGAAAATAAAAGTTCAAGTTTTATTACCTTTTAGATTTCAAAAAGGTATTTGATGATACAGATCTGTAGACGTTGTCACGTTGCGAACGCCCTCTACGGTATCCACACGAGAATGACCTTAGAACGCTTCTAGATTTGGTTTCGAAGGGGCTCCTAGAGATACGAATTTCTCACACTCTCTAGGGTTTCGAAAATTTCTTTTAGGTTTGCAGAATTTCTCTGCCGTCTAATGTGACGTCAAAGAGTCTAACCTAAAAGGCTGTCTATAGATCTATATATATAGACATATAGGAAACCCTAGAAGATAAATATGAGATATTTATTTAATATTTAACAAAATACATTATTTCATTAAATATTAATTATATGTCATAATCATTTATTATTCTTAAACTATTTAAGAATAATAAATATAATAATTCTTATAGGTTTAATTATAAACCCATAAAATGAAAATATCAAATATTTGGCCTTGGGCAAAAACACTAACATGTACCACTCGACCCAAAAATCAAATCCTCATTGCATACTATCTTCTAGCCTCATTATCCAAAACTCACGTTTCCAGTCAAACCCATTTGAATCGGTAAACCGGGTAAAGAGATGGGGACATTAAGGTTACTTGGCAAAGTACCATCACCCCTCTAGGGATCTTTTATAAAGGAAAAATTGGTGAAATAAGACTGGGGTAGGCCACACCTTGACGCTAAGATAGATGGCCTCGAAAGCCACCAATATCCACCAAGCATTGGGCAGCAACTGAGCCGGGCACAAACGGTGGTAGCTAAACTCCTTTTGAAAAGGAAAAAAAAAAAACATCCTCAGTTTAAATTCGGATGCCTTTTTATACAAGGCAAACTAATTTCCACTAAGGAGGCGCATGCGATTTGCTTTTTTGAGGCCTCATAATTACCCATTCCTGAGGAGCATCATGTATCTCCTGCTCAAATATAGCTTTGATCTCCTCCTTGGATAGCTTACAGTAGATCCTATTTGAGCGATTGCCCTTGGGACCATCACCTCGGGCTACCTCCAAGTGCAAAGGGACGACCTTCATCTTATTGAAGACATCGGAAGGATACACATCTATCGGGCTCCGATACACCTCGCTGGCCAACTCAACATAGGAAAGCATACTGGAAGCACCTTGTCGCATCGCCATCGACATTAGGGATCTACCCAGCCTCTCCTCATGATTGCTAATAGAAGCTAAGCCTCCACTCACTAACCTATGCCTGTTACTTGACTCTTACTCCTTGACCTCGATGCGATATCTCCCTCCTCTCTCTCTACCTCATGGCAAACCGTTGAACCCTGCCGACCAAGTCATGTGAAAAAGATTGAGTAGTAGAGGTACCTGAGTTCGACATTGTTAAAAAAACTTGGAGAATGCTTGGAAGTAGAACACGATAAAGGCATTTGGTAACTTTTTCAATGAAGTATCGAAAATGCTGTGAGAAAACCCTTTCAAACAATTAGTATTTATAGAAGAAATGCTAAAGCCCATACCCCTCGAAACCTATGAATAGGGCTCACGGTCTTGACATCACGACCAATAGCCGCAACTATCAAGGCCAGACATAATTATTGTCAAGACCTTTCAAATTTATAGGCTCTCTCAGAAATGCCATACTCCTTCAAATACTGCAAAACGTATTAGGTACACTACCTATTGGAAATCCAATGGGCCTTATAACCGAATATCACTACATGGGGATGCAACTCAAACAGAAAATGCAGCTCACTCTGAGATAGACTCCTTGTAACCAACAACTTCGCGGGTTTACACTCTTTCTGCTTTCACAATGAGAGTGGGGGAACAAATATTGATAGTAAAATATAGCCCTAGACCCACTCGATCTCTTGGGCTCAGAAAACCTAACAACCCTCGAAAGCCCAAGGAGATGGTTGCCCAGTTCGTCTTGACCTCAAGGCCTCAAAGAGCATAACACCTCAACTATGCATTGTGAAGCTAAACTCACCCTCAAGCGCTCACCTTAGGGCCCCTCCATAAGCTCATCAAGCTGTGGGTCCCCTGGCTCATCCTCAACATAGCCTGACCTCGAGTCCTTGTCTTTAGGTTCTCATATTTCTCAGCTATAATATACGTCCTAGTCATACCTCATGATCGGGGGAACATTAACAGCTTGACCACACTTCATGAAGTCACACTCACCAGCTCGTGTACCATCTCTGCACCTAGTGCCAAGCCATGTACTTTCTATCATGGTATAATCCTAAAACCCTATAAATACCCCCTTGCCTCACTGGAAAGGGGACACAAAAAGAGAACAAAAAAACATAGAGTATAGATAATAAAGCAAGTTATCTGACATTTTGTTTATACAAGCCTTACTCTTACCGACAAACTGGCTTAAGCATCGGAGAGGCCGTGTCGGACAACCTCCGGTGTCCTTCTACTATGTTTTTGAGTGTTTGCAAGAGCAACCTCTACCAAACAGATTCAGCTTATGCAACAATTTTGAATAAAGAGTGATTAATATTTAGAAGTAAATTCATTTAAGGTATTGATATTTTAAGTGGTTAAAAAAAGAAATTAATATTTTGCAAAGTGAGTAAAAAATGGTATTCATAATTAACCATTGAGAAAAAATAAGAAGAAAATAATTGAAAACTAATGTAAATATTAATACTCTAAATAAACTTTGTCAAACGTTAATACCTCATATGATTCACTTTACAAATCATTAATTCATTTTTTTTAATCACACAAAACATTGCCAAATGAATTCACTCCTAAACATTGATATATTTTGGTATAATTTACCTTAAAAAAAAAAACTAAGAAAATTCTCTTGCTTCAGCAATTTTCTTAATAGTTAATAGAGAAAAAGAGGGAGAAGAAATTATAGGATGGGAGAGGGAAAATTCTTGTTGATTTTTTAGATTATTTCATTTTGTGCTTTTTTAATTTCACAAAGTTGTTAAAAATATCACATTTAATTGAATTTTTGTTCTTTAAATCTATTATGTCATCCCTAATAGTTTAAACTTGGTTAATGGTTGTTTACTAGGGCTACTTTTTAATTATAGTGGAAAAAATGTAAAACCGATCCAACACTTAAACTAAAACTCAAGAAGAAGTTTCACTTCCAATTTTAAACCTGAATTATCTCAAACTTTATCACTTTTATAATTTTCAATCTCAATTCATGTAGTTTCAAACAAATTGAACCATATATAAATGAAAATACAAATCAAGAGATAAGGATAAGGAAAACAACACTGCATTTATCGTGGAGTTCAGTTCATCCTCTAGTCTCCATGATCCTACAATTGTCTCCCAATGGACACACATTCATTAAAACACAAATAAATGATCTTATTGACCTATACCATAACAAGACATGAGTTAAGCCTTTTACACTCAACAACACTCATAAGGTATGACCTATTCACTCACACAATCGCACAACAAAAACACATTACAAACACATGATTGGGGCCTTACAAATAATTGCTAACAAACTCAAAATAGTACTAATTCTCTTACACAAGGAATTACAAACTCTTTCACTAAAAAATCTAACCCATAACATTTATTTATAGAGCCTTCAAGAAGGTAGTTGCTGCATACTTTTCTCTTTAAATTATCTCGCTGTAAAAGCTCAAGTGGCTAGTTTTCTATCAACTAGTGTTTACATGCTATCTGGAAAACTCATACCGCCTTTACTTGTTTTTGTTGTTGTTCACACCTTGCACTGCACAAAAGCTTTTGTTGCTCATACATCATAAAATTCCACATGGTTAAAAGCTCTCGAAGTCATGTGAATATGCTCTAATGAATAGATACTACCCTTTAGTATCTAGATGCTAGCTGCAATTTCACAACCAGTTCTTTTGATCATGCTAGCACTCAATCACCATGCTTTGATGTCTTAAATATTAGTTGCAGTGTTCATTTATTGGATGGACAAAAACACAACCAAACACAAACATAAATACAAATATATAGTATATAAAAACTCAACATATTACAAACATATTTTATCCATAAAGTATAAATTAACTAAATCATTTGCGTAATTATACAATGCGTGCCCTTATCAAAATTCACTTTAACTCACCATTTCAATAAGAAATAAATTAAGTAAGAAGCCACGTGCAATAAGTAGTTATTTGAATATAAGATGCATGTTGCGATTCATATTGAAAACTTTTAACATTTTAGGATGCAAAAATTATTTTTAACTATAATTACCTATTTCCTAATTTTAAGATGATCTTATAAAGATGAATCGTGATGTATGTTAGTTGCTTAGGTATAAATGAAAGGAATGAAAAGAAATTGATGAAAAATATAGAAATTTTGTGTTTAGTAAAGTTGCAAGTACAATTCCAAGGAAATTAATAAAAATAAGTGAAAACTTTTCCAAGAATTATTATGCTTTTTCATTAAAAAAAATTAAAAAGAAAGTAGACCATACATAATTTAAAATTATAAAAACAATCCCTGATTTATGAGTTTGATCAATAATAGGGCAGATGTCACATATGGTAATTGAACTTGGCTTATATTTGCAATTAACTTCTTGAAGCTTAAAGTCAATTTGTTACCTGAAATTTTTCCAATAGTGCTTATATTATATATTTTTGTCAATTTAATGTCTTCTATTTAGATTTTGATAGTGTTTTGTATTTTTAAAGCATATGTGATTCAGTGTCTATATTAATTATTATTTGATGAATGTTTATTTTGATGACATGCTAATTACAGACATATGGCTAAAAACAAGATGTAGCACCAAGCTACAAAAAAATTGCCAAGAATTAAAAAGTATAGGCACTTGACTTGCCATTATCTTATCAATAAACTAAACGTCCATCAAATATTATTTAATAGAAATAGTGAATTGTACATACTTTAAAAGTACAATCACTAAGTTGCTATTGATATATTAAACTGCCAAAAATATGAAATTATATGCACTTCGTCTTCCATTATCCCTTTAATTAACAACCGAAACTTTACCTATCTTTGCATTTAACTACTTAAACTTTACCAATTTTTTAATTGACTGCCTCATCTAAGTACCATAAACGATTTCAAAAAGAGTTTATAAGTAGTAAATTGAAATTTTTAAAATTCATATTATTAATTGCATTATTTGGCAAAATTCAGGTACCAATAATGTCATTTTATATAATAATAAATGTCAAATTTGGACCTTAAATTTCATAAAATTCAATTCGGTACTTAAACTTCGTAGTGGACAATTCAAAATCTAATTAAATTTTTTATGTTTATTTTTATCATTTCTTCAACAACATTTGCTTTATTTTTAGACTTCCACAGTCTCATTAACAGAATCATCAGTCAACCATCTAACAATTAAAATAATTATAATCATTTGAATATTAACTATTGTAGTGGTTCGATTACGGTTGTATATGATGTGAGCCATTGGATAGTAATGAGACAATAGAATTGCCCAAATCTGTTATTGAAATATTACAAACTCTCCTAATGTTGTCTACTGAAAAACTACTTTTTCCAACTCAATAAGCAAAACAAACAATGTTAGAAATGTAGTAAAAATAATAATGGAAAGTTTGATTGAATATTAAATCGATCATTTTAAAGTTTGGAATTCATTTTCATCAAATATTTATATACCAAATTTAATGTTTCCCAACATATAATTAATTCATTTTGATTTCTTTCTATAGTGTAAACAAATATTAAAAAAAAAAAACTTCCTTCATTTTTTTTCCATCTTTTATCACAATTAAAAACTCTTTACTTATATACATATGTATATATATATATATTCCATTATTTCATTTGGTGTTTTATCTACAATCACTCCTTTTATGAACAATCAATAACAAATTACACAATTAGATAAACTACATTAAAAGGTACCAACCTCTGAGTATAAGTTCATTTAACATATCAACTTTTTGAGTAATTTAAAAGAGGAATCAAGATTTAGGGATAAATTCTTTAAACTATTAACATTTTAAGTGAACTTATAAGGTATTAATATTTGATTAATCGACAAAAAACAAGAATCATTTTTTTGTAAAGTGAGTCAAATAAGGTATTAATATTTGATCAATCAACAAAAAAAAAAAAAATAATTGAAAACTAATCTAAATATTGAATCTTATATGAACTTTGCAAAATATTGATACTTCATTTGATTTACTTAACAAAAAGCTTATTCCTCTTTTTAACCATTTAATAACGATTTACTTTACAAAAAGTTAATTAATTCTTTTAACCAACTTTAGACATATACAAGTTTAATTTACCCTTACACAATTTCATTGCATCAATATCTTAAGATTCTTATTCTTATTGTGTAGTATTAAATAAATTAGTCTACTAAAACTGAAAATACAGCTTGCCATAAGGTGTCCAACTATTTTTAACAATAAATTAAAGAAGTCACTCACAAATCTTAATATTAAAGCTGGCAGTACATTTTTTTTTTTAAACTCCAAAACATATAAATAACAACACTCATGTGTTTTCTCTCTGTTTAAATATTACGGGGTCACTGTTACGTTGTTCAGCACTCTCAATTCTCCGTTAGTCAACTCCGTTTGCTCTCTCTCTCTCTCCCCACTACCAACTCCCCCCCTCTCTCTCCATCTTCAAACTCTCTTCAACTTCCTGGAGTTTTCTTGATAAGCAAAGAGTAAAATTCAATATCTCTGTCTGTCTTCATGTCCACTGAGCAAGACGATGAACAGGAGAGCTCCGCGTGGGAGCAAGCACTTCGACGGATGCTCCCCGCCGGCGCCCCGCTCCCCGACGAAGACCACCTTGACTATTCAATCGCTATCGAGTACGACGGTCCACCAATCAACTTCGACGTCCCTCGAATCGATCCTGTAGAAGTAGCAGACTCGATCTCTGTACAGTATCCCGATCTATCCTCGATACCGGTCGCTGCTCCAATTGGTGCCGCAACACCGCGAATCTCTCGAATCAGCCACCCGCGAAACGGTGCCTTCAGGGACTCTCCAGTGAATAGCCAGAGACCGTCCTCAGCTTCGAAACCTCAAGTCGAATCAGCAGAAAGTGATGGAAGTGACGAAAACGCCCTTACTCCAGAGCTATCGACCCTAAATTTGAATGGAGCTGAGAACCGAACTGTAAATGTGGAACCAAAGCGAGCAGCAGTGGTAACTTTCAACACGCCAAGGGATTCGGAGAGCGAAGAAGATGAAGAACAAGGAGAAGAAGAAGAGGAAGGTAACGGAAACCTCTCCAATTCCTCTCCGGTATCAACTGCGAGCTATGCAGCCGTGGAACCGGGGGCTTCCCCAAAGAAATTAGGATTTAGGAGACGAGGAGTATGTAGTAGATGTGGAAAGGGGAATAAGTTTAAAGAGAGAGAACTGTGTTTGGTTTGTGATGCTAAGTATTGTGGGAATTGCTTATTGAAAGCAATGGGATCAATGCCTGAAGGTAGGAAGTGTGTCAGTTGTATCGGGATGCCAATTAATGAGTCGAGACGGTCAAGTTTAGGGAAGTGTTCGAGAATTTTGGGTAGGGTTTGCAGCCCTTTAGAGGTTAAACAGATAATGAAGGCGGAGAAGGAGTGTGCGGCTAATCAGTTGAGGCCTGAACAGCTTGTGGTTAATGGGAAACAGCTGAGGCAGGAGGAATTGGCTGAGATTTTGGGGTGTCCGATCCCGCCACAGAAGTTGAAACCTGGGAAGTATTGGTATGATAAGGATTCTGGGCTGTGGGGGAAGGTAATAGGAATCAGTAACACAATGTTTGAGTTTGTGATAACTATGGTGTTTTGTTAGGTAAATGGGATATTGTGCTTTTGTATATTGTGTTTATTTTGGTGTTATTGCTTGTTTTGCAGGAAGGCGAGAAACCGGACAGGATAATTAGTTCAAAGTTGAATGTGGGGGGTAAGCTTAGGGTTGACGCGAGTAATGGTAATACAAAAGTCTACATGAATGGGCGTGAAATTACAAGGGTTGAGCTTAGAGTTTTAAAGGTATGGTGCATTTTCTTTTTGGTATGTCCTAGGAGTCAGATCATTATTCGAGAAGGGAGGTTATCCCTTTGGAATTGGACATCTGTAACATGTCTAGTTGTTCTTCATTTTGGTATTTAAAGTATATGTAGGTTTACATTTATCCAGTACAAAAAAGACTATATAATTTGGGTTACTTGAGTTTACCCAAGAAAAAAAAGTTGCTTAGTTTAACTGTATTGGGTGATGTCCATATAATCATACTTGAATCTGTGTTGGGTAATGCCACATTTATCCACATTTAGAATGCTGCGTCACAACCCATTTTTGAAGTCATTCCATGATTAGACCTATAAAGTGTCCCAGAAAATGGTTGTTGGAATTCATCTCGCTAATCCTTAGGTTATAGGAAGAAAGATAATAATTTCTTTCAGGGAAATATGCTTTTCTGCCCTCTCTGGGAATGGTTTATGACTGTATGAGTCAGATTACTTCTTCACCCCACTGTTAAGGGATTGGTAAGTTATGAAATGTTGCTGAAGCGTTGATTGAGTAAGATTTTAGCATTGGGTGGATTCGTTAAGAATTAATTGCTTTGAAATGAGAAACATACATGTAAAAAGACATTCGAAAAGGAAGATATGTGTTTGGCAGGGAAAGATGAACTTCTAAGCAAAAAAGTAGGGCAAAGCAGCTTACTTCCTCAATCTTACACTGTGTTTGGCAACTTCATACAAAGTGGATATGGATGGAAGTGGACGGAAAGAAATGGAAGGAATGGAAATGAGTGGAAATGAAAATAAGTAGAATCTTTATTTTATGATTGGTAGCTTATGAAGGAATTGAGAGGAAATAAAGAGAAATGGAGTTAGTAATTGACAAAATTATCCCTATATTATTTTTATAAAATATTAATGAGAGTAATTCTATAAGGATATTTTCATTATTCCATGAGATTTCTCTTCGTTTTCGTCCTTTTCCTCCTAACTTTGGATGGACATAGAAATGCCTTTTACTTCCCTCCATTACTTTTCACTTCATCCCATTCCTTCATTACTTTTCACTTCATCCCATTTCGCCACTTTTTAAAATAGCCAAATAGACAAAATTCATCCCATCTCTCTTCTCTTCTCTTCTGTTGGTTTCAGTCGTCTTCCTCCGAACCAAACACAACATTAATATGGAAAGGCTTTGCTCATTTGAAAAAAAAAATATGCAATCATGGTTTTTAAGGGGTGCCCTCTAGATATAAGGTTAATGACCAATTTAGTACCTCAACTTTAAAAAAAAAAAGTAATTAGCTATACAGACTTTAAAAAAATCAATTTGATAATTGAACTAACTTTTCAAGAACATAAATCATACCTGATATAACATCGTTAGGTTTTGTCAATGACGTGACAAAAACGTCCAACCCTATCCTATTACATGCCATTTCTTCTTCCTAGAACTTCCACTTTTTAGAATTCATCACTCTTTCTCTAAAGCACCTCTCTTTCTTGGGTTTATTTTCTCTCAACATCTTACTGCACACCCCAAATCTTAGCCATACACTATAATAAAACACAAACAACCCTGAACCCACCTCTAGCAATCAAAAAGACCTGCGTCAACCATCTTCCTCAACAAAGCAATAGACCCATTTCCTCCACGCAGTGCCATCTCAGCCACCGCAACCAGACCCACAACCTCTACTGCAAAATTTGACACTAAATTAAATAGAAATCCCCAAAACTTGCACAATATAAACAAAGCTATTAATGCAAATTTGGATCGATGGTGCGGGTCTGTCTTCTTCTCCTCTCAAGCAAAATGGCAACATAGTGTTGCTTGAAGGTAGAAGATGCATTAGCTCGACCTTAGTGGTCAATGGATGTTGAAGGTGTTAAAGGTCGTGTGGCTATTCATGGTGGTGATGGGTTTGAGAAGATTAGTTTAGAGGGGGAAAGAAGTTAGAGAGAGAAAGATGAGTACTTGTCCTGGGGAAGAAGAAGGGTGTGGGGGTATGTTTGGCGAGTGGTTTGGAATGGAGATTAAGGCTGTAACTATGATTTTAGAGAGAGAGAGAGAACGAGGAAGAAGGTGAGGGAGACCGCAAATGAATCCTTAGTGAAGGAGGTTGATGACGATCCGTCCTGATGTTATCTCACTTCTTAAGTGAATTTCTTTTCTTGTTTTCGATTTGTTGTTATTGATAAGCTCAAATCAATATTGGAGAAAACCTGGATCTTCTTTCTAAAAATTTTATCTGATCTCTTTATGAATCTTCCCTATAATTATCTTTATCTTTGAATTCTTCTTAAGAATTATAAGAAAAGGTCAAATAGACCCTTGATAGATACGATTGAATTTGAAGTTATCTTTAGTTTCTCTCTTGTGGATGTTCCATGGTAGGTGTTCGAAAATGGAGGTTGGGTGTTGATGAGTTGAGTCGTAAGTTTAGAAATGAGTCAGCGTTAAATTTTGCTTTAGATTTTTTTTTTTTTTTTGTTTTATTTTTTTTAACTTGATGGACACATGTCGTGCAAACATCCGATGGTTTATACACATCATCAGATGGAACTAACGGTGTTAGCTTAGGTATGATTTGTGTCATCGAAAAGTTTACCGAGGTGTTAAATTGATCTTATTAAAGTCTAGGCAATTAATTGCCTTTTTTTTTTTTTTTTAAATTCAGGTACCAAATGGATCATTACCCCTTAGACTTATTTCATTAGCCAGATAACATAAATGTGCAAGTCTAAATTTCGCTTGAAAGATATAGTTTGTCTTGCAAACTGCTTCAGTAATCTTATCTGTGTACATTGATAACTTCACATTACTTTCCCAAGTGTTTATGGTCTACAATAACAACCATGTTTGGCAATCAAGAGAAAAGGAGAGTGAGTGAGTGATGGTTTGAAATAAAAAGGAAAGAAAGGAATGAATGTTTTTCTTTCTTGTGTAATGCACGCAATAGAGTTGGAGATAAATTTTTTGATAATAGGGAAAGGGGTTGTATGGCATGCTTTTATCTTCTCATTTGCAAAATTTTATGAAGCTTTGTGAAAATAGTATGGTGATGTAAGATTTCACAGATCAGTTGTCCTTTCTAATGATCTTGTCTCTTGGTTTTTGAAGAGTTTTCACCTATAACCATCATTAATGATGATGGTAAATTGGTACATAGATCCACAATTCACTGTTTTGAAAATTTAAACTTATAGATGTAGAAGTGGTTTAATGTTTGTTATTAAGTAATCTTCCTCGCTTGAATATTGATTGAAAATCATCAATTGAATTGATAATATGGGTGGAGAATGATTCAATAACAAGCTCATTGACTCCTGCTCTTTTATCTTGTTAAATTTAGATACATGACCAACTAATATAATAAAGAGGCTATCGTGGTTCTATATTTTATATTTTATACATTGAGATAATGCCAAAGCCACTACTTAAAAATTTAGAAGTTTTGAATTTGCGGGTGAAATTTTAAGTTGCTATACATCAATACTCATTTAAATTTTTACTTGGTCTAATTTCAAATATAAAGTTTATAGCTGCTAAATATTGCACTTAATTGAATTTGTCAAATGTATTGGCTCCATCATCTTTAGAATGTTTGCGTGGCAAATACTCTTTGGTTGAAAAGTACAAGTGTAGACTGTGGGAAGTGAGGTAATAAATTTAATAAGTACAAATTCGATTGAATATAGCATTTAGTAACTTTAAATTTGGAATATAAAATTAGAAAATAATTAAAAGTTCATGTAGTGATTTTGACATTCTCTTGTAATAAGTAAAAATGTTGTGGTAACTTTTCTAGCATATACAATTTGGACAACAATGTGAACTTACTTAATGAGAGATTGTTAGCATAATTAAGTTGCATGCAGTTTGTAAGTTATTCTAATTTGATATAATCTATTAATTACTAATTACAATAATTTGATTACCCAACAAAAAGTCCATTTAATAATATTTCTACTTTGAAATTTTGCATGTTGTCTGCAAGTGAAAAGCCTGTAGCAGAGTACCTGCTCTTCTTCTTCTTTTTTTCTTTTGGGTCAGTAGGATGATGTTCAGCCAAAAAAAAAAAAAAATGTTAAAGAGAAAAATAGATCCGATTTTACAATATATAAAAATATAAACTAATTGGTTCTAGAATATACAAGTTAACTAGCAGAGTGCAAAGCTGTCCCTAATATTACTGCCTAAAGTTAAATCTATATGTTTTTGAAAATTTTACAAAAATTTACCCAGCTAAGGGCGTAAAATCATGCTCTGATTGTATATTATATGATTCTCACAACACTCTTGAGGGTGCAATTACAGTCACCAACTCTTCTCGCTCTGTGTTTTGATCCAATAAAGTTGATAATGGCTGCAGAGACAAATTTGCATTTAGTGACTCTCTGTCTGAAGACTGTGAAATGGGTTAATGCACAAAGAAGCATGTCCAAACTGATGAATCTTGTAGGGAGATCGATCCCATTGGCCCTTCTAATCTATGTTGTCAGCTTATTTGTGGCTTCTCATTATTGTAGATCAGGGTAAAGAATTAGACAGTTGCTGTATTCTAGCATGCAAGCACTGATTGAATGGTTTGAAGTATTGTCTAGCTCTTATTAGATATCTCTTTTCACTTTGAATTTTGCAAAATTATCCCACTTACGAGAATTTAAATATGGTTTGTGTGCAACTATTTCAAGTATTTAATTTGGACTGCCAAATTACCTTTCATGTTAGCTTCTTGGTAGAATTTCTATAATGTTACAGTGGATTGTCCCCTAGATTCATGAAAAGGTTCCCATAAAACAAGTGCTGCTTGATTTTCTGTCCTTTTGTTTTGTATGATAAATCTGTAATCCGTATATGGATTCTCAGAGTTCAAAAACCTTGATTTATCAGAACTAACTTATGCCTTTGCTGAATTCTCTTCAGCTTGCTAATGTGCAATGCCCACGTGATACTCACTTTTGGGTTTATGATGATGGATCCTATGAGGAAGAAGGTCAAAACAACATCAAAGGAAACATATGGGGAAAGGTTCTCTCAAAGCCTATGACTAACTGGCTACTTCTACTTTGTTGTTAGCAAATTCTTTTTGATCCCTTAACCCTCACCACCCCCTCCCCCGCCCCCACAACAACCCCTAACACCACCACCTTCTTCGAAAAAATAAAAATAAAAATTGCCTGGGGTTGATCTTTTATGAGTTGAAATTTGGTTTTTGGTAGGCAGGCGTCAACTCGTTTCTTTTGTTCGTTGTTGTCTTTACCGGTTCCACCTGGGAATTCACATGGAGCAAAAGAAGATCCAACAACCTATTCTGGTAGATCTGTTCCAGAATATTTGGATCAAGGAAGAGTTCAGAAGCTGCTGTTAATTGGGCTAGAAGGATCAGGAACCAGCACTATCTTCAAGCAGGTATACCAGTATTGAGTGACGTGATTCCCTTTTCAGCTCTATAGTTGTATATCTGGCTTCTATGGTCAGAGTGGGCATTTTGTAGTAGCGTTAAAACGTAGTGAAACGAAAAATTGACCAGCCAAAAGAAAAAAGAAAGAAATAAAAAATTGTGGTGTGGTTATGTTCGTCAACTAAACAGATTGCATAGTTTGGTCTATAAATGGTTTTAAACTAAAAAAAATGACAGTTTTGTTCGGTTAAATATCAAGGTTTGGATCAAAACAGCACAAGAATGGCATGCCACTTTTTAAAAGATTGACGAATCTCATTATTTGGATTTTTGTTAAACATATGCATTACAAAAGACATACTAACAAACGAGCATAACATCAACAACGCAGCATTCATTTAGAATGTTTAGAAAATAACATTATTGCCCAAGAAAATATGAAACAACATAAACATTATACCTTAAACAATACCTCAAATATATAGTTTGTGAAAGTAACAAAAAGGAAATTTATATTATGGTAAGACAATTCCCTGAATTTTACGTGTTTAATGGGATTATATATGTAT
Organism: Combretum micranthum; assembly: GCA_024138025.1. Taxonomy (NCBI): domain Eukaryota; kingdom Viridiplantae; phylum Streptophyta; class Magnoliopsida; order Myrtales; family Combretaceae; genus Combretum; species Combretum micranthum. The sequence goes on from JAMXBD010001864.1 coordinate 198,776, forward strand.
GACTTTACTTTGTAAAAAGAAACTTTTATTGATCAAGGTCTGTTTGGATTGTCTGTTTTTCATCTGTATCTGTATCTTTTTTAAAATGATATATGTAAATATATCTGATTTGCATCTAAATTTTATCTATATTTGTTCTATTTGATTTTTTGATGAGAACTGTCAACTTTTTTTTATCTATATCTATTTCTTGATAAATAATTTGTTAGCACAAAGTTCGAAAAAGTGTCTGTATCTGCCGGAAAAAAGTCAAAACAAACAGACCCGTTTAATAATGCTTTTCCTTAAGGCAAATAGTGGGTGCATATATGTATGTATGTATGTATGTATGTATGTATGTATTGAAATTTATAAAAAATAAAAAGTAAAATTTAAGGTTTTGGTTTCAAGCAAAAGAACCATATTTGCAGTGTGGTTATGGTTCAACTCTTTTTGCACCAGCTTGCACACAGATCGGAGAAATTCATTTTCATTTTTGAGATCTCTGTCTTGTTGTCACAGGCAAAATTCCTGTATGGTGGTGATTTTACTCCGGAAGAGCTACAAAATATCAAGCTTATGATTCAGAGCAACATGTACAAGTACCTTAGTATATTACTGGAAGGCCGAGAGCGCTTTGAAGAGGAAGCTTTGATGGAGAAAAATCAATCTGATACTTCCACAGAACAGTCTACCTCAGGTATCGTTTTACTTTTCTTAATAATTTTTGTGTCAAACAAGCAACCATTTGAATATGCTAAAAGAGAATTCAACATTTGTATCAAAACTTGGTATAGCTTGCATCCTATTTTGCTTTTTTAATGCTTCTCACAGGATCATGCCTATCTCTCTCTCTCTCTCTTATTGTATTAAGAGTCTCATTAATAAATCCAGGGGAGACAGGAGTAGATGGGAAGCAATGCATTTATTCAATCAACCAGAGGTTCAAGCATTTCTCTGACTGGTTACTGGATATCATGGCTACTGGAGACTTGGATGCCTTCTTTCCTGCTGCAACACGAGAATATGCACCTATTGTGGATGAAGTTTGGAGGGACCCAGCTATCCAAGAAACATACAAGAGAAGAGAGGAATTAACTTCTCTGCCTGATGCTGCAAAATATTTCTTAGATAAGGTATCTGCATGTTGTATCTTCTGCTTGAGTCAGGCTACAATAGTGCTTTCATTTCATGTGGATTTGGTGATGGCTCAAGTTTATGTTTCTTTGTAAATTGTAAGGATATTAAATGGAAAATGATGGTTCAACAGTTTTCAATTCCTTTTCTCCCTATTGTAATTTAAAATAAATAAATTTTACTCCCTTAATATCTATCTAGATAGAAAATAATGGTGAGGACTGCTAATAGTGATTGCAAAATTAGAAATAGTAACTTTATTTGCCATCTTTGGAAGATAACATACAGCTAGTAATCCTGCACTGTCATAGGGCACCCAAATGCATGGAATCTTCCATTTATGTGTAGGAACACTTAGGGGTGTACTCTGATGAGTAAGTGGAGCAGGTATTTCCCTTCTTAGCACAGGAAAAGATCAGCTCTGTCGATGAAAATTCAATGGATATTTTTACTGTAGTTTTACTTGTAAGGAAGGTATACGCCAACATATGTAATATAAGAGAGCATCTCAATGATATTGACATGCTCATTGCTTACATAAAATCTTAATTTTTGGTTGGTCATGTTGCTTCTATTTATGGTAGAGCTTATAATTCAATGCAATATTAACATTACAATGGTGAGGTTTCTGGAACAGACTTGGTTTTTGACGACTCTCTATTGTTGATCTACTAATTATTTCTGTATTATATAATGGTGATTGTGAGAATATGAATTCTTTAGTCTGATGAAATTTAATGAATGTCAGAATCTTACTATCCTAACATTCAGTTCTAGTGCTAATATGTCTCCCTATCCCCATGTAATTAATCTCAGAACTTTTGGAACTTCCATCTTGTGCAGGCAATTGAGATATCAAGCAATGAATATGAACCTTCGGAAAATGACATTTTATATGCTGAAGGAGTTACTCCAAGCAATGGCCTTGCTTTCATTGAATTCTCATTTGATGACCGAAGTGCTATGTCTGAGCTATACAGTGAAAACTTTGAATGTACCCCACCCATGACGAGGTAATTTATTGTCTTGTTATGTTTTTCATCTCTCTATGTTGATTTTAAGCATTAGCACCTTTGGCAAATTGCTTTCTTTCTGTCCTACTTCAGGTACCAACTAATCCGGATAAATTCAAAGGGACTTCACGATGGTTGCAAATGGTTGGAAATGTTTGAAGATGTCAGAGCAGTGATCTTCTGTGTTGCTTTGAGTGACTATGACTTGACATGGTCTAATGGTACTAGCCCTCAAAATAAGATGCTAGCAAGCCGAGATTTATTCGAGAGTTTAGTAAAGCACCGCTCTTTTGGGGACATTCCTTTTGTTCTTCTGCTGAGTAAATATGATGCTTTTGAAAACAAAATTGGCAAAGTTCCCTTGTCGGCATGTGAATGGTTTGCAGAGTTCAGCCCCGTGAAGCCTCACAATAACATTCCGGCACTCGCTCAACAGGCTTACTATTTTATCGCAGTAAAATTCAAAGAACTGTATGATTCCATAAGCAACCGGAAGTTGTTTGTGGCACAGACTAGAGCTTTTGACCGCACCTCTGTTGATGAGGCATTCAAGTATGTGAGGGAAGTGCTAAGGTGGGATGAGGAAAAGGATGCCAACATGTATGGATTTGCAGATGAATCCTTTTATAGCACGGAAATTAGTTCATCTCCCTTCATAAGACAGGAATGAAATGGGTATGACAGGTTTTATCCCATCTAGTGATAATGACAGGTTTTACCCCAGCAAGTGACAAGTATTCGCCTGCTCTCTGCCAACTGCATTTACAATTTGTGGTGTAAATTCTTGCTGCCATGGTTGGCTTACATTACCTGCCACCAAGAAGAAGAGAGCTGCAGAGCAGACTTAGATAGCTGCTTGGATATTTTCCAACTTGAGCGATAGGTGTTTGATGGTGAGTTGGGTATTGTATGCGTAGTCCAAAATTAACAAGGAAAATTGCGATTTTTTTGGGGGGTTTGATATGTTAACCTGTATAGCATTTATTTGTTCTGTTTGAATAAAGTAGGATTTCTCATATTGTCCAATTTTTTTCACCTTGTAAATGTGCATAAGATACTGCCAGAGTGTTCTTTATAATATTTCCCTTGAAATTCAAACCAAAGTGTCTCACAAATCACAGATCCTGCATCTGGATATCACATACCAATTGCTATAAGGTTCGGCTTGAGATCCTGCCGGGGTGGAAATTTGAGTTTTGCTGGAAACAGAATTTTCTTAGTGGTGGCAGCAATGCATTTGGTTCTTTTCAGTTTCTTTACCTACTAAACAGTACACACTTGATTTAATTATATATATACATACATACATATATATATGGGTACGGCGGTGATTATTAAAATTACAAATGGACAGAATTGTGGTCCGTCTAAAGGACTATCCAAGTTTGAGTTGTATAAGTTACTTGATGGCCAAAAGGAAAAGGCAGTAGTTGCTTGCTGGAGTCTTTCTTCACCTAAATACGTAGACCAATTCCGAAAATTGGAAGTGATGCCCTTTATTGATAAGTCATTGTAGTTAAATGGGTAAAGAAGGCCTTCAACTTTTCCGTATCCAGTCTTTGAAATGGTAAATGTTGCATTATTTTGACGAAAGTATTCATCTATTAATTAAGGTTTAGAACAGTCTCGTGACGATACATGTCAGAGTTGGACTCAAAATCACGTTTTCGATTACCTTCGTATGGTTGTAACGTAACCTGTAAAGCAGTGGTGTGAATTTTTTATTGCCGATAGGTAATCAGTAGCAGTACAAAAGTCGGACTCGGATATATCTTCTCTTACCAAAATAAATAAATAAAAAAAATAAAATACTTAACATATTTCCTTCTTTAATCTAAATTTCTTTAAGAAAGTCCAGATGGTATGAGCATTCTTCGAGAATTTCGTTTTTCACGGCATTATTCCCTGTGCAGATATATTGTTGGGGGAAAAAGATAAAAAAAAAAAAAAAATTTCTCCCGTCAATTTTAAGTAATTATATATAAATAAAAGGTTTAAATTGGGAATCATATAAGAATATCTTAAAAGTGGCGGCTAATCACACTTAAAATGTACCAAATGTGATATCAATAATTTGTGATATTAATTTGAGATATGATCATCTGGATAAGTTTTCAGTTCTCTCTTTAATTTTTCGTTAATGATTAATTGTTAATACTTTATTTAACTTATTTTGCCAAACATTAATACCGTCTCTTAACATTAATAAACATTAATAGCTCTTTTTACTACTTATATGTTGGATACTAACGAGACTGTCCCATTAAAAATTAATGAAGAGACCGTAGAATTTCCTCATCTTTTAATATAATTTACCTGAATATTTTATTGTGGACATAGAGTAGGAATAAGGATTTTTTTTTTTCCAATTTGGTCTGGTTGGCTATTTAATTTTCCATAGATGAAAATATCGAGAATTCAAAAATCAAGCAAAGTTAAGCTAAATGAATTTATTTAATTTAGAATCCTAAGCTTCTGGTTACTAGTTGGTTGCTCCCCATGAAATCGAACAACTCCATTCGAGGAATATGCTCTGGATGGTAAAAGAAAGGCCGCATTAAAAAGTAAAAAAATTCTATTCCATTTAACGAGTGTATTTGAAATATTAAATGATCGGTGATGGGTATCTCTTACATCCAATAATAATTTTTAAACTTTCACTTATGTAACATATTCGTGCTTTCAACTCTCTTATTTTAATTAGAAAAGAAAAATTCTCTCAATTTGATTGATAATGTGAATCTGATATCTGGTACTTTTTAATTTATTTTTAAGTAGATTTTATCTTAATTTTCCTTCAAATTTCTCATTTCGTCGGTGCGTGGTAAAGAAAGATAATTTAAAACAGCACGTTTTCTCTCTATTCCCTGCTTATTCCATCATATTTTATATAAGCAAATTTCCAATCAACCAAAAAAAGTAATAAATAAATAAATAAATATTTAAACACGCGCTATGATATGATAAAAGTGAGGAGAGGGGAGAAGGGGGCCAATGGAAAAAAAATAAGAAGACCGAGTACAATACGTGTATTCCCATTCCAATGAGCGGCGTGAATGCGTTTAGATGGGGAGACCAAAATCACGCGGATTTGAGATGTTCTCGGACGTTTGATTAACTTAAGCGAAAGGCAAGACGCTCACATGTTGACTCGTTAAACCCAGTCGGTCAGGTCAATTTGTATTTTATATTTTATATTATATATAAATATTTTAGAAAGCCTAAAAGTCCTAAATCGGTTTTGAAAGGGGTTATTTCATTCTGACGGTTTAGATTTTTATAAACATTTGAAACACTATTCTATTCTATTCTATTCTATTCCATGATCAATATTCAAAATCTTCCTGTATTAAACATAACCTCCTCCGGTCCTCCTTTTACCTCTTGTACCGTCCTTTCCTGTATTCTATCTGAACACTTTCCTTGAATTATTCTCTCCCTCTCTCCCTAGTTTGAATACCGGATGCCGTGTGGATTTAAGTCTGAAAGAGCAAAAATTTTGGATAACAACATACATATATAAACACCCTTTTGGCTTCTCATTTCATTTCATTTCAAATATAGAAAAACTTCTCCTTCTTCATTTCTTTTTTAGTGCCAAATAGATTGGAACTTTGAAAACCAAACATTCTAAACAATCAAACTACATATTCACGTACCCTTTTGGCTTCTCTTTCCATTGCATTCATTAAAAACTTGTCTTTCCAAACATTAGAGTCATTATACAATTTGGTTTTCTTTCTCTTTCTCTCCTTCTTTTAAAAGTGCCGTCCACATTGAAATATTGAGAAACAATCGTTTTGGAATATCAAATTACATAATTCATATACCCTTTTGGCTTCTCTAGAAAATTTCACCATCAAAATCTCAACTTTCTAGCATTCCTTGTATTGGGTAATTTTTTTCTTTTGGTTTCCTTGCTTTTGAACTAATTATGGGCTTTGGTTGGCGGAAGATGAGAATTACTCTCCACCCTGGTAACAGAAACCAGCGCGAGAATTACGAAACAGAGCTCGTGATACCAAAACATTTTCTGTGTCCAGTGTCTCTGGACCTCATGAAAGACCCCGTGACATTGTCTTCAGGAATAACATATGATCGAGACAGCATTGAGAAATGGCTTGAAGCAGGGAACTTCACTTGTCCTGTTACGAATCAGACACTGAGGAGCTTTGATATGGTTCCTAATCACACCCTAAGGAAAATGATCCAGGACTGGTGCGTCGAGAACCGGCATTATGGTGTCGAGCGCATTCAAACTCCAAGAGTTCCAATTGCACCTTTGGAAGTGGCTGAAATCCTTAATGGGGTCAGCGAAACAGCTCGGCGCAATGATATTCGTGGTTTGTTGGAATTATTCAAGAAGATTCAGAATTGTGGGATGGAAAGTGAAAGGAATAGGAAATGCATTGTTGAATGTGGAGCAGGAAATGTGTTAGCTGAAGCATTTGACACACTGGCAAATACATCTTCGATGAGTATGTTGACAGAGATTCTGTCTACATTGAGTTGGATGTTTCCACTTAAAGCTGAAGCTCTTGATCATTTGGCTTCGCAAGCTTCCTTGAATTGTATTCACCGGACCTTGAACGCAGGTGATCTTTCGGCAAGGCAACACGCCATTTCCATCCTAAAGGAGCTATCTGATAACGAGAAATGCTTGAAGAAACTAAAGGAGATCAAAGAACTACATCAAGTATTAGTCAATTTCATACAACAACCTATGAACCCAGCGATTACCAAAGCATCTCTTGCAATAATATTCAACTTAATTTCGTCCGTAAACCCGGATGATGAATTAAGGACATTGTTCATGGAGATGGGATTAGTTCCAATTCTGATAGAATTTTTGGTTAACTCCGATAAAAGCGCATGTGAGAAGGCATTGGGTATTCTTCATGGACTTTGTGAGAATGAACAAGGGAGAGAACAAGCTTGTGAGAACTCTCTAGCTGTGCCGGTTTTAGTGAAGAAAGTCCTAAGGGTATCTGAACTAGCAACAGGTTATTCAGTTTCAATTCTCTGGAGGCTGTGCAAGTATGAAAGAGTTGATCAAGGAAGAGTAGTGGTGGAGGCACTTCAAGTTGGTGCATTTCAGAAGCTGTTGCTGCTGCTACAGGTCGGCTGTAGAGATGAAACGAAGGAGAAAGCCAGTGAGGTGCTGAAATTGTTGAATCCGTATAGACCTGGATTGGAGTGCATTGAATCTATGGATTTCAAGAATCTCAAAAGGTCTTTTTAAAGTTAAATTTTGAAGGAGATTTGTTTATTCTTTGTTTCATAGTTTCTTAGAGATCATTCTTTTTAGCCCTTGCAATAAAATTGCATGCCATTGATGTTTTGCTGCTTTTAGTGGCTGAGGGCATGGAGTTTTGTACAAGGGTGAGATACTGTAATAAGGATAGATTTCCTCACAAAGGAGGAAAGACTGATTTGTGCATTAGTTAGATGATTAGCTTAAGTAAATCTTAATTTTATTACCTACTGTTCTCATTGTTAGAATCGCAAAGTTCCTTAGTCCCATATGTTTGTCTTTAATTATTTGTTTGATTCTTCAAATTCATTATTTATTTGGCTAATAGCAGTGATAATTATCTTTGAATTGAGTAAATTACGCGAAAAGTAAATTATATCAGAAAGTCATAATATTTATTGCTCATTTACGATCATAACGTTCAGAGAAATTAGTCAACATGTGTCAATCGTAACTTCAATTAATCGACATAATATAATTTGCTATTTTGAATTATTTATATAATATGCTAACCATCAACCTTAATTCATGAAATATTCTAGCCAATCATAGTTTTTGGTGTAAATGATAGTTGTAGATCAATTATCATTTTTAATGAGTATATGAAATTCAGATCATATGTATACATGTGTTTGGATTTTTTTTTCCTTTAATTATTATTATTTTTTTTTACATATTATGTGTACAAGCTATTCTTTTGATTATGAAACTTATGAAGGATAGAAATACCCAAAAAATTTGCAATCTGATATAGGTAAGATAGGACCATGAAATTAAGTAAAGAAATTCCAAAAGCCATAATCTAAAATGGTAAGTCCAATAAGTACATAAACAGGAGACTTGTGAGTTTAACATTTATAAACCAATTAGACTTAATTTTAGTTCTAACTTAAGCTGGCTCTTACCCGTTCCGTTGCCTCTCCATAAATTAATAAAGACCGGAGATTTATCTTCTATTAGTAAGAATCGTCCCATCCATTATTTATAGATTTAATAATTTAATTTTAATGGCTAGATTATAAATTGAAACGTGTCGATTTCAATAAATAAATACACGAAAGGTGTAATTTGTTGAAGCAATGGATGGGGGAAATAAGTTCGTGAATGGGAAGAGTTGATGGAGTCAACGTGAGAGCAGTCTTTCTTCAGAGTATTCTTTTCTTTTTCCGTTTTGGACAAGTTCTCGTATAACTTCTTCTTCGATCATATTCAACGGTTCGATTTATTGCAAATTGTAACTCTGCAGCTTTCAAAATATGTAGCCTTAATTCCCCTAATTTTATGTGTACTATATTGCTTTAATTACAAAATGGATATTATATTTTGAGAAAGGGATATCTTCTTAATTTTTATTAATTTATTTCTTTAAATACTATCATCCGTAATAAATTATTGAAAATAATATACCAATTGAGGAAAAAGGAAATTAATATTATTAATTTAAAAAAATTACAAAGAATATCACTGAGACAAAAATAATCAAATTTTTAAGTAACTCAAACTCGTCTTTTGAATAGACGGGATTATAAGTGGTTGATCTTGTCTCTTCAAAAGATGATATTACTACTCTAATTATAATTCTATTACAGCCCTATTTCTTATTAATAGCTATTACAACATTTAGTTCATTGAATAACGATTTCATAATGAATCCCTATTACACAAAACATTGAATAGCCATTCTTTATTTAAATTTATGAATGTCAATTTAATGCTGGAACTGTCTTTTTTTTTTTTTCAAAATACTACCATTTAAATAAAAAATTAATAAAGAAAAATCCTATTGCAGCTCTATTTCATTCCTCCGTAATAAGAATTCTATTACAACCTTATTTATTCAGCGAAGTGAACAAGTGATTAGTGTGTATTACATTGACCTCGTGTTGAGTTCTCTAAGTGAGTTTTGATGATAACATAAAAAGTTAAAAGATATGTAACATGTTTCTTTAATGGGTATAGTTTAAATATCTCACTTTATTAAAGACAGATTATTTAATATGAGAAAGAGTATTTTAAACAAGTTTAAAGATGATTTAAAGAAGTTTTATGGTGACAGGGTTTAATAGAAGTTGTTGTAGAAGTTTATCAAATGGAAAATAGTGAACTGGTATTTTGTCAGAAGTTACTCCAGAAGTTTTGTGTTTGAAAACAAAAGATGGAAAATAGTCAGAAGTTGGCAGAGAACCTTTATTTAGACCTAACACAATTTTTTGAAGATTTGCAAGAAACTCTACATAAGTTGGATTTTTTTATGATTATGATGGCTCAGCTCCACTTGTCAAGCATATTTGGATAATATGCTCGATTTGTTCTACAAAAGTTAGATTAAATATCATGGGGATTGTTTTATAAAGATTAAATCAAATTCATTAATTCATGTTCATTAATGCTTTCATCAAGATTTCAACAGATTGATTTCATTGGATTTACGAAGATGTTTTCAAGATATTTTGCTGGAGATTTACAAAGGATATGAGCAGATGATGATGGATATTTTGAAAGATATGGATAAAGATAAAGCTTCATCATATCAAGAGATATCACAACAAACCATACCTTTTGAAGACTAATTTATATGGGAGAATATCTTTGGGGTATTTATCACGAATTTCAGCATTATCTACACAGATTTCAAATTAAAATAAGATTAATATTATATATATAACTATGGGATAAGATTTGTGAAGTTTTATGGGATATTTTGTTGGTAAAGTCAAGAAAAGGATATGCACATATATTTGAATGAATTTTCTAGATCTTTTCATGGGTTTTCCAATTCAAATTGCACCATCATTATCACGAATGCAAAAGACATATATTCAACATATTTTATGTGGATTTCAAGGGCTAAATATTAGGATCAAATTGAAGATTACATTATTGGATAACATCAAGTTTGAAATTCAAATTAATATCTTTACACCAACAAGAAATAACCATGGGAAATATTATAGAGATATTTTCCATATGACTGTTGCAAGTGAAGGGTAAAAAAGAGAAAGATCAAAATCAAGAGATATACGATTGCAACAACCAACTCATGTTGATTTGTGGAAAAGCTTAATACTTGCTTATACACTTTGTTGTTCCAGAATCTTTTTCAGAATTTACATTGTAGAGCAAACTTATATTTGCTCATCTTTAGATGCTTTTGATTTTCATTGTGTGAGATAGAGTGTTTAATCAATGTGGTGAATGATTAGTTAAGGAGACCCAGCAGTAAAACTTTACCAAGAAGGTTTAATTGTATTCTTGATTATTTTTTATATAGTGGAACGTAATTGATAAAGATAACCAGATCCCAGTATGGAGTTAAAAAGAAATGATTAACTCATAAGAAGGAACCTCTATATGTTGCTTCCTAATCTTCGTCTCTTTTACCCTTTTTAATTTCCACATCTTTCTTTTATCGTTATTTGATTGTTTCCAACCATTTATTTGCAAAATTAAGAAGAATATTTTCATTTTAATTAAGTAAAAAAAGTTTACTTTTTGAACACAATCAATGCACCCCTCTTGATTATGCAATCGGGACCAAGACTTCTTCTCTTAAAAACACGAGGTTAAATATATTACATTAACCTTGTCTTTTTAAGAGACGATACTATGTGCATAATTGACCTTGTATCCTAAAAAAACAAGGTTGCTTATTTACAACTTTGTCTTTTTAAAAGACGAGGTCGGAGTTAATGATATTTTATATAAAATATTATATGGTAAATAAACATAACTTATATATAATATATATAGTACATGTATTATAATAATTACATATGATATAGATATATATTTAACGATACATGTATATATAATAATTTTATATTTTACATTATTTCTTTTATATTATATATATTATATAATTGAAAACATTATATCTTTTAGCCACCAAACCCTCTCCCTCCGCCCGCCCCCCCCCCCCCCCCCCCCCCCCCCCCCCCCCCCCCCCCCCCCCCCAACAAAAAAAAAAAAAAAGAAAAAAAAGAAACATTATATCTTTGAGTAATATATTTTATTGTTTTTATAAAGTTTGTAATTAAAAATAAGATATTGTATAAAACTTATAAATATAAATTAAAAAAGTATAGATAATAAATATATTACAAATAATATTAATATTTAAATATATTTATTATAATATAAATGCACTCATCATAAATTTTACATGATTTTATTAATTTTACTTGTTGAAATATTTATGTTAAATAGTATTTATACTTTTTTTATATAATATGTAATTATATATAAGATATTATAAAACTTAATACATGAATTTTATACTATTTCTTATATATATATATATATATATTGTTGTTATGCACTATAATATTAAATAGTATATCGTAAATTTTTTATATAATATGTTATTACAAAAAAAATTATATACAGACATCAAATAATATTTTTATTATAATAAACTATTTTAATACTATTTATATTTTATAATATATTATTATATTATATTAATAAATTATTTATTACAAATAGAATATAGTACAGTAAAAACACATATAATGTTGGTTATATTTATAAATAGATTTTATGATGAAAATTAAATTAATATCAATATATAATTTTCATATAATATACCATAATTAGATATATTTTATATAAATATAATAAAAAATATATTATGAATATATATTTAATGATATGAATGTATATTTATATATTTTAATTTAGTTTAGAGATAAATTTGCAATGGAATTTGAAAAGAAAAAAGATGGTGCTTAATTATTATATTTCTTGCTAAAATCAAAGACAAAGTTGCAACAAAGGCAATTCTATCACAAATTTATTTGTAATGCACTACAAATTCTATCAAAAAACATATATTAATTATAAAATATGTCATAATTTTTTTCATTAAAAATCTATAGCAAATTTGTCTTTGATTCATATTTTCAAAGAAAAAAATTTTTAGTCGCAAAATATCTATCTCTAAAGGCTAGTTTTCTAGTAGTATTCTTTCCTGAATCCTCTCAAAATATTTGCTCTTAGACCCTAACCCCCAAATCGAATTGTAGTGCTTATTTGTCCACATGCACAATTCTAATCAGGTTTTTTAAACTTATTTCATGAACATGTCATTTGAGAGACATATGCAGATATCATGAAGGGTAAACAATAAATTTGGTACCCCAACTTTACTAAAAAATACAATTAGATACCTGAACTTTAAAATATTCGATTTAATACCTAATGAACTTTTGGTGGCTACTTTTGGTACCTTAGATAACATTGTTAACTCCATCTTCCTACGTGGACACATCATCCAATCACAACACGACATATGCATAAAGATAAAATAAAAAAATTATACGAAGAGAGACACTACACTATTGCTCTATACTCCATCTTTAGCAAATGAACTGCATTTGGATTACATCATAGTCATATAGTCATCTTAATTTAATTTCAACAAACTGCAGATGATAAGGGTTCGTTTATACAATGAGGGCTCTTGCCTAATGTGCAAAACTTAAACTCGATAGCCATGGTAGTTTAAGATTTAGAGAGATATGGACCTCTTGCCCAATTTATATGGATAGAAAGAAGGAAAAAAACAAATGGAAAAGAAAGAAAGAAAGAAGGAAGAAGAAGAAAAAGAAAAGGAGGAAGACGAAATCATGTGTGTGACAATTTTTAGCTTTGTACTTTTGGGTTTTGAAATTTTCGGTTTTAGTTTGTTCTTATTCCTTGGTCTTTTTTTCCTTATCTCTCTCTCTTTCCTTCTCTCTGTCTCTCTTTGTTCTTCTTCAATACATGTTTTTCAAATCATAGGTGTAACGATTTTTTCTTTTGTGCTTTCGGGTTTCAAAATTTTCAGTATTATTATGCTGTTCTTCTTCTTCTTCTTCATTTTTTCCCTCTTTCTCTTTCTCTCTCTCTGTTTTTCTAGGTATTCATCAAAGCAAGATTTCAAATCATGAATGTGTAACAAATTTTTATTTTGTGTTATCGGGTTTTGAGATTTTTTGTTTTATTTCGTTTTTTTAGTTCTACTTCTTCTTCTTCCTTTTCTCTTCCTTCTTTCTCTCTCTCAAATATAAGGTGTGTAACAATTTTTTATTTTGAGCTTTGGATGTTGAAATTTTCAATTCTATTCTCTGCTTCTTCTTGGTTCTCTCTTTTTTCTATCTCTCTCTTGACGCAGCATAGAAGCGAATGATTGATCTAGGGTTTATTACAAACCATTAATTCGTGCACAAATATCGGATTATGATCTTCAAATACCTATTGATTCTATGAATACTTAGATAATTGGCATCAAATATGAAACCTACACAAAGGAATTGATATTTGGGATAAGAGAAAAAAACACTCAGAATTTCACTCAGCAAAATCACCAAAACTATCTTTTCAAACCAAAGCTAAGGACTATATATAGCATTACATAAAAACCCTAAATCATAAAATATCTAATTAAACTCCCGACTAGACATAAGCTGGTGGCCTTTAGTTAAAACCAAAAAAAAAAAAAAAAAAACTAAGAAAAACACCCTACGCCAGCAAGAAGGCCAACGACCTATTCCCCAATGTCGATGGCGTTGCCTTCCAAAGCTGGTAGTGTAGTGCCGACTTACAGTCAAGGCCGATTGTGCATCCTTCCAAGCTGGGTGCTTTGACCTCCAATCTTGCTCCTTGAAGCCTTTTCGTTCTTTTCCTTCTCGTCCCAGGCCACTTCTCCAAATATCGAAGTGTTATCTCCTCTACTAATTGAAATGTTATCTCCTCTACTGACTAAAATGCTATCTCTTCTGCTGCATCATCTCTTCCCATCAATTTTTCCATTACATAATTATCTACATGTCGTGTTAATTGATTTTATGTCTACATAAGTAGATGGAGCTAACCGAGGTATCAAAAGTAGCTATGAAAAGTTGAATTAGGTATTAAATTGAACTTTTTAAAATTTATGTACATAATTGCATTTTTCAATAAAGTTAGGTACCAAATTTGACTTGTACCTTATTATGAATGGTCTCCCAAGCGGTCATAGTATATGGCATGCTCGCATGCCTTTAGTATGATTCCATGTTATTTGAGCACTATTATCTAGATTGGGTACTCAGACAATTTAGAGGGTTCCAAGGAAAACTTGGCCTTGCGTTTGATATGGGAGTGCTCCATGAGATAGACTTATGTGGGCATATGGAGTGGAATTTAGTTGTGGAGCATGCTCGATTGATAGCTAAGTGGCATGATATGTACAATTGCATTGTAAACCTACTGGATAAATCCATTGAGACTTCTCTAAAGTATTTTCCATGGTATTATGGGATTACCAAGTGGTAGATTAGTTGTTTTGGGTGTTATGATACGATATATGGTAAGTTTGATGTGTAATTGTGAAGCTACTGTTCTACTTTTTGTGAATTACATCTTAATCTTGCTATTTATTGTCTATTGCAAGCATATTTCATCTATCAGGTGCCCGATATGTTGCTAACTGATACTCCATCTATTGCACGGGATGTTATTCATGTAGTAGATGAGCTTATAGGCGTTAACCTTAATGAGCTACCACTACTAGAACCGCCTACTTCGATCTCAATGTTAGTGGTGAAGATGTCTCGCTTCTTGAGTCAATACAAGCATAGAGACACATGCCTTAGAGAGCGAGATGAAGGTACGGTCGAGTTTAGGGGTGGCGGCTAGGCCGAGACATTGCTGGAGATATTAAAGACGAGCCTTCACCCCCATATGTTTAGTTAGTTGAGTATGGTCTTTCATCATCATTGTATCTTCATTCCACGGATACTCCCATGCTTAATAGCTTATGTGCAGTGATTCATACCCCTCAGCTCTATAGAAGAGGCATCCAACACTACTTGACGATATGGGGGAAGGCCTCACTCACGTGGATCCAAACCCCATCATATTTTACCAACATAACCCACATGGTGGTGATGAGGATTGCACACTTACACAGGTGGATCCATCTATGGAGCATCATTAGTAGTAATTATATCTATAGCTTAGTAATGTATACATTTGTCTAATAGAGGAGGGGCAGGCAAACGTAGCAATATATATATATATATATTTTAGGAATTGCTTATTTCTATCTATTTATTGTATCTATCATGTTGTCATTTCTTCATATAGAGAATGAACAACATATAGTGTAGTAATTTCTTATGATGCCTTTCTTTATATTTCACTTGTTTATATATTGTGGGTAAATGTATTGGTAGAACTGTTGTTTGAGTTTGATGTTTGATTTTGAAGAAGTCAGTAGAGATTTCTTATGGAAATAAAGAGAAGTTTGTGTTCACATGTGATTGTTAAATCAATTTAAATAGGTGATTTTGTAAACAGGTGTTGTTTGTGTTAATGAAAAGTATGAAGACCAACAGGTGTTACACATGTACCTAGAAATCCTTCCATTCCAAAGACTAGTATCCACCAATTGAATTACATACAAAGGAGTTACTTAGTTTCTTCTATACATCTAATATTACTTTTATTACATTTTACTAGGTTTTTAAGATCTTAAATTATACTTAAATCCTAAAAGAAAGAGTTAAATTGATTCTAGTCATTTTTAAGGAAGAGAAAGATAATTTTTAAGGATAGGGTTGGATATCACTTAGATAGAGAAATTAGGTCATAAAAAAGTCCATAGGAAGGTACAAGGTAGAACACGGGGATACACACCTTATGTTCTTTTTTAGGCACAATTTTTAAATCACCAAGAGGAATACGACTAGGAACACAAGGCCATGTATATCTCATGTTCATTTTAAGTTTCTTTTTCATTAAAAACACAAAGAGAAACATGACCTAGTACACAAGCTCATGTATTGGCCCTGTATTTCTAGAAAAACACTATTTTGCTATAAAGAGGTACGTGATTAAGAACACAAAGCCATGTATTGGTCGTGTACTTCAATAATTCATCCCTTTCATGTATTTTTCACCCATTTGCAACTTAAAACCAAATTTACATCATTTTAAACTTATTTTTATCTCCTTAACACCATGAAACACATAAGTTGGCTCTACCTTCCTAAAGTTAACACTTCAAAACATCTTTGACCTTTTTTATATTTATGTCAAATGTTCCCTTATAGAAACTAAACCCCTAATTACATATTTTCCATGAAAATAATACGCAAAAGATTGAAACACATTGGAATCTTTACCCTTTTGAAAGTTTCTTTAATCCTTCCATTAGTTACATTATCTTCCCCCCTTCAACTTCAAATATTCCTCTAGAAATTACTCCTAAAATCTCTACTTTTCCTTTTAGGGTATCACTACCATTGATTCCTATTGGATTTCTTGAAGAATTTCCATGGATTTTTTAAGAGGGATGAAAGAAGGCTTCTATATGCAAGGCTAGAAGGGAAAGTTTCTACAAAATAAAAAGGAAATTTTAGGTAGTTTTCTCCTAATGTTTATATACAATGATCTAAACTAACATATCATCTAAATTATACAATGATGGAAAAGTTTACGCTTATTTGGAAACCTTAATTTACTTTTTAGCCCTTACACTTTGTTTTAATTAACTTTAAGAATTTTTATACTAACTCCCACAACAACTCCTCGTGTGCCGCCGCCAACCCCATCCCCCCACCCACCCTAAAAAAAAAAAAAAATCATCCTTGAAAGTTCTTTAAATCACAACCAACTCTATAATTCTATTCCTTTCCTTGACTAATAATTCTATAAGCTAAACTTTCCCAACATTACAAAAACTTAGCTTAGAGTTAAAGTCACTCAATATACCCAATCATTGATTACTAATTTCAAGTTACACTATCATTGTAATAAGATCTCTAATCTCGAAATTTGTAAGAGCTATCGCTTCTTTCCCATGACAAAGCTCCCAATAACTCTAAGTGATTAGCATTATTTGTTGTATTGATGGCATCCACATTAGCTATTGTTGTAGCGTTTGCTTAATTTGTAACATTCACTTATTGTTTATTTAATCCTAAAACATTCAGTAGCCACATTCAACATACTTTCTCAACACCATTATACTACACACCTCAAGAGTATCGGTTCAACTTATTGGCAATACCAAACATAAAATCTATTTTTGTTTATCACCTTTTTTTTTTTTTTTGTTGAGAACCATGCCAACACAAAAGCTTCAAATCAATTCCTCAAGCAACATTTCGAAAACTAAAAATCTTACAACCATAATATTCAACCTTAAACTTTAAAGGTTAAACCTCACCTTAGCATGGCATTTCAAATGTTACCATGGTAATTGTATTTCTGTTAGTTCAACTTAGTTTTATAAATATATCAAAGTTACTTTATAACATTCATCTATTATTTCAATACTACCAGAAGTCTTTTAGATCCCATAACATTGCCCTCTACAAACACTTTGTATCCATGGTCTCACATAGATTTTTCCTAAAATCACCCAAAAAGCTCATTATCATATTCTACTATGGTTGTCACTGCTACTCGACATCATCTTAAGATATTTTTTCTTATAGCTTGTCTAGTTCACATTTCATTCTTACAATTATTGTTTCATATGTACTTCCTTATCTATAGGATTTCGTTATTCTTGTTTTTGTGCTAGTCATCTCTAAATTCTTTTCATCTATTCTTCAACATGATTCTTCTTATTTTTTCTTTACATCTATTGGTTTATGTTTAAAGGACAACAATTATCTTTTACATTATTAATTCTTTATTAAAATATTCATACCTCCTAATTATACTTTTAGTTAATTCTAGCCAATGCTTATTATCTATGTTATGTGTTTTAAACTTTTGTTTACTCATGACCTTTTAATAATTTCACCTCATCTCAATAGCTTTCCTTATTCTTCCTTTGGGTTGGCAACTATTCTTTTTCATTAATGACCTTTCATAATTGTTGCCTCCAAAACTTAAGGTATCACTTGCTTTATTCTCAATAATCACTACGCTTAACTAGATCACCTTAATCACATTATAAGACCTAAATTCGTTGTTCTAATATTCTTCTTACCTGTAATTTCATATTCGTTATATGATCTACGTATTCTAATTTCTCCCTTGTCCATTTATCTTATTTTGATCATACTCCCATGTTTTTTAATTACTAAGCCAATAGTCATATTTTACTTTCCACATGTGTATTATTGTGATTTCCACAATTCTTATTTGGCTATTGGTTCCTCTCAAATGGTTCATTTTGCCTCCTTTTTGTCCTCTAAATTTCATCTTACCTAAATCTTCAATGGTTTTACTCCTCAAACTTATGCCTCCCATTACTATTATTGTCACACCCCATAGGGTACCATAAATGTAACAATCCGCCGCATACTATATAAGACTTAGGAATTAGAACCACGATACTTCCAAAGTCTCATACAGATGCAAGGCGTACCTTCACGACAATAGAATACATAAACCAATGGAGATAAATAGTTTAATTTGACATACTATAAGTATCATAATATAAACCATGAGTTTACATAATCATTTACAAAAATACTAGGGGCATTCCCCCGTAGAAGAATATTAAGTTAAAAAGTGGTCTTTTACAGTCATCCAGTAAGTATTAGGGTTTCCTATGGAAGTCTATACAAAATCGAACAAAAACTTCTAAAGGAAACTCCTATTTCCTGTACTTATCGGTAAGATGCCTCGGCCTTAACCAAACATGAAAACTGCAATAAGAAAAAGCTGTGGGGGCGTAAGCTACACTAGCTTAGTGAGTGAATACTTCCATAAAGACATTTATAACAAATCATTCAATCAAGTTATTTATTCAACCATATGGAATACATCAACAACATGAACAAACAAGACATATGATCAGCTAGAAATCATATGTAAATGGATTTACGCTCTCCATTTGGGGTTAGCATATTAATGAATACTACGGTGCTACCGTTGAATTAATATGCCGTTTATGGATCATGGATAACCAACTTATATCGTTTATGGATCACGATCAACCAACTCATTTATGTCGTTTATGGATCACGATCAACCAACTTTTAGCTGTTTATGGAATATGCTAATGCCCCATCCCCATCATAAAGTGATTATGTCCATGTTAATTATCCATCTGAATAATTATTAATAAATTTTTAGGTGATCAACCAATCTCGCAGACAATCAATCTTATAATATCTTCAACAAATATAAGTTAATCACCAAGTTCCAATATTCTTAATACAATTTCTCAACTCATAAAAAAGTATACATAATCCTCCATAATTCCCATCATGCAAATCTATTTTTACCTTTTGCCTCATATTCTAGTGAAACTAATCACTACAAACACAATCAAGAAATGATATTATAAGTAATACTCATTTGCTATAAGTCGTTAGTCTCTTAATAATAATAGTTTGGTGATAACGAATCCTCGAGATCCAAGTCACCTAAATGAAAGAAATACCCAAATGAGTATTTCAACTCATATCTAATCCATTTTATTTCATAAAAACTTTTAAGTTCGTAATTCTCGCCATTAATGGAAATTCTAACTTAAAACGGCCGTAACTTGATCATTTTAACTAAGAATTTCGCAAATTATATACTGATTCCTATTTATTTCGAAAGATCTATCTAATTATAATATAATATCTCAATTTTGAAAACTTTTAAGTCTCAAAAAGTTTGGATTAATTCTGATCGGTAGCCAAACATCCATTTTCGAAATTGTTTTTGTGAAGAGCTATGATGTTTCTACTATCCATGCCAAATATGCGTGCAATATTAACAAGTTACTATCATGATTGATATGTCATGAGCTTTCTATATGTATGTTCTTGATGATATTCTATTAGAAAAATATTCTTAGAAAGCTTCTACCTTACAAGATGTCATGATTACCTAACTTAGCAAGATTAGTTTTGGTGTTCTTGACAAGTCACACTTGTTTTAGAAATTTTCCTTAATAAAATTTATTTTATTCCTGCTAAAATTAAGTCTTTACTATATCTATTCCTTAAGGTCTTCATTTTTCAATAAAAATCCTCATTTTACACTTTGTAAACAAATGTTTAGTTATGGGCTATTCCCAGATCCGAATTTTGTAAAAAAATGATTTTGGGGTGATTTCTTTAAGAAATACTCATTTGATACTTTAAAAATTAAGGCTTCACTAATTATCCCCTAAGTACTTCATTCCTTATTAAAACTTCCATTTTGGGTTTGAAAAATAGGTGTTTACACACCATCTTTTCTTAGTTTCGAATTTCATGTAACTAACATAAGACTTAAATTTTCTATCTTATAAATATTTCTTATTTGACAAATTTCTCTTAGTAGATCTACCATTAACTTATTAAAAATCATCTCCTATTGATACCTATTCCATAAGCCCTTCATTTTTCACTAAAAAATCATGTTTTGGAGTTGAAAAATAGGTTTTCAAAATATAGCTCTTTTTTCATCCAAATTTACAAAAGTTTATTTTGATGAAATAAAATTTCTTCTTGAGTTTTTTGGCTCATCTTCATAAATATCCTAACTAAAAAAAAACATTTATTTACATAAGACAAAATCTTTATGGCCATTTATTCATTCTAAACAAAATAAATGCATGAGATCTCAAATGACATGTAAAAGATGGATGTTTAGAAGCTAGATCTTAGTGTGATGATCATGTTAGATGCATGAAATGAAGTATACTATTATGATAACAATGTAGTAGCAAGATTTCTACATAAGATCATCACTATATGAACATATGTTATGATCATGACAAAAATATGAGCTTAAAATATAAGATCCACAACTTGTGATGGCTTGATCATCATGTTTTAGTGATTTCACATCCCTAGCATGAAGCTTATGGAGATTTTTTGTGAATCCACACATGAATGATCTTGTAATTACATGTTTTTGTGGTGATAGTATATAGATCTATTACCCATTTAGTGTGTGGAATAAGGAAACTTCAAGAAAAAGTGTGCGTGTGTGTATGTATGGGAGGAGGAAAGCTCACGACAACACTAGAGAGAAGAGAGGAGAGGAAAAAAAAATTTCAAAAGTTGATTTTTGTGAAAAAGAAGGAAAGTGAAATGGTAAAGGTATAAAGGTGTTTATATAAGGAATTGGATTAGGGTTTTGTGTGATTAAATAAAAAAAGAAAATAAAACAAATTGGAGGCATAAGGGGGGGGGGGGGGGGGGGGGGGGGGGGGGGGGGGGGGTGTTCACGCCGGTTTTGAGGAGAGAGGGAGAGAAAGAGCGTTGTGTGATTTTTCAACTTAATTTAATGTAATAATATGTGACAATTTGCACGGGAAAAGAAAATGGTAAGGAGTGAAGTGTAAGGATGTAAGAATAGGGGTATGGCTTATGAGTATGAGTAGGGCATGGGCTTGTATTTGTGAATAGTAATGAATAGTAGATTAGACAATTAAATTATCAGTTAGTAAAGAAAATACGATAAAAAGGCTAAACTGTAATTTTTATAAATAAAAAATTATAATAATATATTTTTGAATTTTTTATTAAATTTCGGTCTTAAAGAGATTCCAAAATATTTTTCTAATTTTGAGTCTCAGGGCTCGGTTTTCTAAATTAGATCCCGATCGAGTTTGAAACAGATAATTTCCCGAAAACTGATCTTTTTATGTTTCGATATATTATTTAAAACTATAATCTAGATTAACTTGCTCCCAAAAGTTCTATGGTTTTATTCTCGGTGAAGCCGAACTTAGGGTTTCTAGGTTTCTTTTTAACCCTAGTTATTCTAGTTTAGGGTTTCAGTTTCCGATTTGGTTCTCGAAGTCAAGCTTGGTTTACAAAGAAAGTGGGGGCTTACAATTATACTCATGATTTTACCATTCTCTTGTTCTTCTGACCTTTTATTACCATCAACACCATACACCAGTCCCAAGCTTACTAAAGGTCTCTTTCACTTCCTCATTATCTATAGCATCATAATTTATTCAAGCCCTTCTTTGCAAAAAAACTTCACTTAAGCGATCATGATTGTTCCATGCTTCCTTTAAACATTATCTTTACCCCATGTTACTACGTAAAAGAGGAAAACATAATTATGATTTATTGTATTAATTTGGTGGTTGCGCTCACAAGTTATTAACAAATTAAGCATAAATGTCATCACATATCCGATTGAATGAGCTATTTTATTTGAATATTTCACTTGCTTTTAATATTACCATTTATGTATTCGTTGTTTTGATTCTCAGATCTTTCCTCTTCATTTACTTTAGATAGTTTAGTAAGTTTAACATTACATTAAAATTTATTACTTTTATCATAATTGACAACATTTACTACTTTTGTTATTATCGTTAACATTACGGTCATGAGATTTGTGAGATTTGATACTTTATCTAACATTATAATCATTTCTATATCTCTATCATAACCATAATTTTATTCTATCTTTTATTTAATTAACCATCGCTCATTTCATCATGTTAAACATATATCTATACTATTAAAGCAAAACCACCCTCTTTGGTGTCTTTAGTGTAAAAATTTTTAGTGTAAATATTTTTAATATAATATTTATATCATATGAGCATAAAATATTTTTCTTATACCTGAAATCATAAAAATTAAATAGAGTTTAAATATAATTAAATAAGGGTTGCATAGACATAGTCTTTTCCTTTTTTAGCATATGGCTGTAAAATATTTGTGGTATCCTTGAAATCATGAAATTAAATAGGGCTTGAATAGAATTAATTAGAGTTTGAATAAACATACTCTTTTTCACGTAAAATATTTTTGGTATCCTTAAAATCATAAAATTAGATAGGATTTGAATAGAATTAAAAAGGAGTTGAATAGACATGTTTTTTTTTTTTTTTCTTTTTTAGCACATAGGCATATAGTATTTTTGGTATTCCTAAAATCATGAAGTTAAATAGGGTTTGAATAGAATTAAATATGGATTGAATAGACATAGTCTTTTCCTTTTTTAGCCTAAGCACGTATGTACTGATCTAAAGCTCTGATACCATATATATACATGGTAATTACCCAACATGAAGAAGTTAATTGTGAAAAATACAATTATAATTATGATTGGTAATTAATTTCCTAATTTTTAGGACTAATTAAGGTTGTCCTCTTCCAACCTGTCAAAAAAATATATCTATTTAATTTATCATGTTTGATTGTTTTATTTGCACATGCATGGGGGTGCATCGTCTGCTTGTATGTGTGTGTGTATATATATATATATATATATATATTCACATACCACTCCTTCTGTTGTTTCATTTGTGATTAAGAAATTCTTATTCATTGTTTTTATCCTAAATTTGCTTGTAAGAGGGGGGCTAACAAGTATCAATAATAAGCTAGAGTGACCCATACTAGATTGACATATGACTCGGCTCCCAAGACAGACTCACTACAACTTGACTCAACCGAAAAGACTAAACACAACATGGCTTGACACAACATGAAAAGATTATTGAGAACATTTAACAAGACATCTAACAAACAAGAACAAATAACGAACTTGCCAACTCACCCCATGTATTCATGCCTTAGATTTATAGTTATTACATATTTGTATACTAATAGAAGATTTAACTTACCATTACTTTTAATACTCCTAAATTTTATTAGTCCTTGTTATAGAGTCGTTACTACTCTTACGAAATTTTGGTGTGGTCACTTCTCACTTTCTTTCTCTTTTATACATTAGTTGAAATTCTCATATTTTAGTTTTGTCATTTATGATTTACAATCTTTAGGAGATGTGTATTTAGGCATGTTTCAAATTCTTGTGCCTTTTAGTATGCATCTTTTCATTCAAATTAAGGTTCCTTTTGAATTTTTCTTGAAATTTGTAGTTTAGATTCATAAACAATTGGTTGAATAACATATGTTCTGTCTTAATCAATTTAAGAGGAGTTTTAGTCATTCGTTTCATTTAATTATTTTTATAGACCATAGAAATTTTCATTGTGGCTATTGAATTTATAACTTCTCCCTACGAGCTAGGTTTATTTATACACTTAGATTAGATGTATATATGTTTTAAGTTCAATATGTGTGAGGTTTACTCTTTTGCATATTTAGGAAGCAACAACTAAAATAAAAGGAAAATAACATATATTTAACATGAAGATATAAAATTAAACATGAAAAAGTAATGGCACAAGTGGTATTTATACAATGCATATAAACATTAAGTTGAAGGTAAACAATAGTAAATAAATCAAAAGTAGGAGATGAGCTAAGATATCTTTCATTAGGTGAACAAGTTTAAATTTTCCCTAACAACTAGTGATCCCATGATCTACCTACTCTCATCATCTCCTTAAGTTCCCTAAAGATCTGAAACCTATGCTTTCATACCACTTAAGCTGTAGCACTCTAAAGATATGGTCATTTACAACCCATTACGTGTTTACCTTAGGAGTAGACACGCTAAGTCTCAAAACCTGCTAACATCCATCATTGATTAGACTCAACATCATTAATACCAAATCACATATACAAAGTAGGTGCCACCACAAACATGGATTATAATCAATTTGCTTAGCAACCATACTGATACTACATGAAAGCATCCAACACCTATATTTAGAGAGGCGCACATTGGAGTTTGTCTATCACACTTCAGACTACGAACATGTAAGTGATATGGTTTTAGACCCTAACCAACTACTAGATGCACAAATACTTGTAAATAGGATACGGTAGACATTAGGAGCCTCCAGTTCCAAGGTTCAATACACTAACTACTTATTAGTAAAAAAGTCATCACCACTAGTGTAAAATCATAGTCCACAACCATGTTATATCCTGAAAGATCAAACATGATAGAAGTGCTACTTAAACTTGAAAAAGAGAAAAGAGTGATCCAAAGCCTAGTATGGTACTACCATAAAAACAAACGTGTGAGCACAGATAAATAAGTCACATACGATCTTAATTATAATGTATCAAACAACCAATTATTATCTTCAATTTAAGTTTAATAATCTACAAAGTAATAATTCAGTATCTTGTTAACACAATCTTTATATATGTATATTAATATTATATGTATATATATATATATTGATGTTGGATATTTCACAACATCCAAAAGTCCATGAGTCCCAAAATCTACTAGTAATCATCTTCAGGTGCGACTCCACTAAGAACAATGTCACACAAGATCATTAAGGTGTTGCGTTAGCATCACTGGTACTCTTAGTCCATGAACCATAGTCAATCACACACAACACTCAAACTTTATGGTCGGATAGTCAATTAGTCAATTTTAAGCTGAGTTGCATACAAATGAGTTACTTAGAGTCTTCTATATATCTAATAAAACTCTTGCTATAGTCCTATTATACTCAACCCTACCCTATTATTATCTAAGTTCTTAAGATCTTAAAATATGCTTAAATCTTATAAGGAAATAGTTAAATAGATCATTATCATATTTAGGTAAGAAAAGGTGATTTTTAAGGTGTTACAATGTGCACAAACTAGTGAAAAAGTGAGTATTAGGTTAAGTATCACTTAGGCAAAGAAATTGAGTCATAAAAAGATCCATAAGGAGGTTCATGTGTAGAACACAGGGGACACATGACATGTTCTTTCCTACTACAATTTCAAATCACCGACAAGAATACAACCAAGAACATGAGGCCATGTATGATATGTCATATTCATTCTAAGTGTCTTTTTGGTTAAAAACACAAAGAGAAACATGGCTTAATACACGAGGTCATGTATTGGTCATCTAGTTTTGGAAAAATATTGTTAAACTGCAAAAGATACACCATTAGGGACACTAGATCATGTACTTCTAGAATTCGTCCCTTTCATGTATTTTTCACCCGTTTGCAACTTGAAACCAAATTTTAATCCTTCCAATTGTATTTTGATCATCCAACACCATAAAACACATAAGTTTGCTATGCTCTATCAAAGTTAACACTCCAAAACATCTTTGACATCTTTTATACTTACGTCACATGTTCCTTTATAGAAACTAAACCCCTAGTTACATATTTTCCATGAAAACAATACGCAAAAGATTGAAACACGTTGAAATTTTTACCTTTTTGAGAGTTTTTTTGGTCCTTCCATTGGTTACATTCTCTTCCCCCTTCAACTTTGAATATTTGTCTAGAAGTTACTCCTAAAATCTCTGCTTCTCCTTTTAGGGTATCACTGGTGTTGATTCTTGTTAGATTATCAAGAATTCCCATGGACTTATTAAGAGGACTGAAAGAAAGTTTCTATACATAAGGGGAGAAAGGGAACTTTTTGTAGAACACGGAGGAAATTTTTGGTACTCCAAACTAGCGTATCATTTGAATTTTATAGTGATGGATAACTTTGCACTCATTTTAAAACCTTAATTTGCTTTTTATTTCTTACACTTTATTTTCATTAACTTTAGGCCAAAATTTCATGGCTTACAAATCAACTCATCCTTGTTTGTTTATTTATTTTTTCCCTTTTTGTTCCTCCCTTTATTCTTTTCCTTCATTACTTATCTAGTTTTTATTGGAGTGATATTTCAAAATTTCTCTTTGGTGGACCTTTATATAAATTACAATTGCATATATTCCATTTTGGTGTTTAATCTTTCTTGCAAAAGAACATAAAAAATATTCATTATTTGGTAGCGGGTAAATACAAGGGGGAAATGCTATTGTTATAGGGTTTACAATGCAAGGCCTAAATAAAGTAACACTACGACCCATATATTAAATAATTAAAATGTAACACAACAAAATAAATAGAATGTATAATGTAGTAAGTTGCAATGTTATTAAATTTTAATATTTTTCACATATCGTAAAATTTTATATGTAATCACATAATTTGTATTGTAATCACTCTTATAGTATCATTTTTCTAAAAAATTCAAGTTATTGAAATGACTTATTAGAATGAAACTAATCATGAATATAAAGACTAAGAGAGATAAAAAATCAACTACTTTGATGTCTCATTTATTTTTGTAACTCCGCTATAAAATATAACACATAAAATTATGATTAAATGCATGAAAAAATTTACAAGTAAATAAATAATTGTGGCCATCTCTTTTCTCTAGAGCTTCTTGTATTGATTATATGCAATAATACATAATTGTTACGTGTAATAAATTTTTGTCACCACTACTTTTTGTGGCAGCTACTTTCTAGAACTTAGCATCGTTAAGTCTTGTTGAACATATAGACATTAACAAAGGTTTCTAACATGGAGCATATTAGAGAATTTGAGAAAATATATGCAAGATAACACTAACAACTACTTGCATACAATAAATAAAAAGAAGCACCAAAAAAAAAAAATGGTCGTACTTTTTTATATGTATTTAACTATGTATATATGTTATAGCATAAGCTTACATGGATTGTGTAGTATCAAAGTGATTTTTTTAATAATAATAATCATCTTTGATGATTTCTTTCAATTCTTAAGTTCCATAGTATCCTCCACTTCAATTCCTTGATTTAATGGCTCATAATTTGTAGATAAACAATGCTATACTAATGCTATAAAGAACTTATAAAAAGGGTGAATGTCACATTTCTTACTGAACTTTGCTAATATGTTTAATTACTTTTGTATTAGCTACTTGAACTTTACTCATTTTTTGCAATTAACTGCTACATCTAGGTAATATAAATGGACTTGAAAAGTTCATAGATGGCAAATTGACAATTTTAACCTTTAGATAGTTACTTGCACAATTGGTCAAATTCAGGCGTTAAATGTGATATTTACCCTTATAAAAATCATAAATACATGAAAAATAACAACACACGGCACATTTATAAGAAACATATGTGTGTGTGTGTGTGGTGGTGCAAAAATATGTATACAAGTGCATGTATTTATAAAAGAGAAATATAAATTTGTATCTGAATTTTGAACAAAAATTTAATTTGATACTTGAACTTTGAAGTAGCCAATTTCCTATCTAATGTTTGATTTCATAACTACTTTTACTACCTGATTAACATCATTTACTTTATTTTCTAATATTTAAGGGGCAATTTATCATTACTAGACGGTGTTAGGAGAAGTAGTAAAAATTTAATGAGATGTTGTTTCTTCCAAGTCAACAAATAGAGTAAACAATGCTAAGGAGATAGTAAAAATAGTTGCAAAAAAGTTTGATTAAATATTAAATTAATCATTTCAAAGTTTAGGTACCTAAATGGTTTTCTTATACAAAGTTCGGTAACAAATTTGATATTTACCCTTTATAAAAATATGTGTTTCATGTGGGTATGTTTGTGTTATCATGCATTGCCATATGTATAAGTGTGTTTGCATTTGGTATTTGTATTTACTTGTGTGTAAAGTACATGTCCTCATGGTCCAATTCAATTCTAGTTCCTTAAAACTGAGAAAAGTGATATTTAAATAAAATAAATAATTTCACTTAATTTAAGTAAAAAATGCAAAAAAAAAAAAAAGAACATTAAACTCGAAATTAAATTGGGCCTAAGAATAATTATTTTTGGCCCATCATTAAAAGAAATTTTTGAAGTTTGCGTCTATTTATACACAAGTACTTTCACTTGTAGTTATAATGTTATCAATGTTAGACAACAAAATATTCAAGACAAAATGAAATCCCAAAAACACAAAAAATAAGGCCTACATTATTAAGAAAGAAAAGTTCACTTTAGTTAGAAGTTTATATAAACTCAACAACATACATGGTTTCAACTATATTTATTACTTGTATTGTTAAGAACACATCGAATGTCAAGAATAGAAAGTAAATTTTCAATATTCATGTGAAAATAGTTTAGATATATGTTTCCAATTTACAATTATCTTTTTCTTCTAATTTTCTATTCTTTTTTCCCTTTCTTTTTTTTTTTAATTTTTATGGCCTGAAATTGCCGATTCAATCAATGGTTCCCAAACTATTGGGTCAATTGGTTTAAGGATGCTAAATTGGCCAGATTTACTGAACTGACCCACTCTTCCTTGGCCAATCTAGGAACGCCAATGACAATTTGAGTTAGTTCTCAATTTGGAAATGGTCTATGATGAAGTATAGTGTGGAGTATTTGCTATGGTTGAGGTGATGAGTGTGTTTGAAAAGTACGTTATTGGATTTCATTTCTTATTTTTAAGAGATGTTAGCATGATCAAATCCTAACACGTTGGTTCCATGTGTTTAAGTAGATGATCCACCTTAAATATATTTAATTTGAAGTAAATTATATAAAAAGTTATTAATATTTGAGGATAAGTTCATTGAAGATATCAACATTTTAAGTGGTTAAAAAGTTAAATTACCGTTTTACAAAGTGAGTCAAATAAGAGATCAATAATTGACTGTTAAGGAAAATTAAAGAAAGTTAATTGAAAATTAATGTAAACGTTGATACCTAAATTGAACTTTAAAATATTTATACCTTATTTGATTCACTTGACGAAACATTTATACATGTTTTCAACTAAGTAAATTATTGATACGTTAAATAAACTTACCAAGAAAGTGTGATATCTTCTATTAATTTAATACATCATACCATAAAAAAGGTTCCATCTAGTGCCTAAACAGCCTCTTAAAACTCTTCTACATAATCGATGTTGCCCTTAGATATTTAAGATCACCGAAGTATAAGCTTCTAAGCTTATATCAACTCACAAGACATATGAAAAGTTAAATTTGAGAACAAGATCAATAGAGTCTTTGTTTATAATACAAATGTTGTGTTAACCATTTATCACATTGAATAATCATAAAAGTTTACAAAAATTATTGTGAAAATGCTAATATGCGAATCTTATTAGGATATGTGGCTTCTCTTAAATGAATGAATCCTCTTAGTGTATTTTGTAATGATAAATGAATAGGATGATTTAACTGTAATTTGTAATACAGGATGAGATTCAGACATGATCTGGTTTAAGAATGACTACTTAAAACCAATATCGATTGTAACCGTGGACAGGTAAGAAGATGCATATTTACGATTTGGTGACGGTCAATATGAATGAGTTGTCGGTCTATCTATCATTTTCAACTAATTTTTGTTCATTTGGACCATGAAACGTTAATTATTCTTTTGGCGAACTTCTTGTTCATTTGCTGCTTTTCTTACGCTACTAATGAAATGGAATGGACCACATGACAATCAAGCTCAAGACACGAGAAAAAGGGGGTAGAATTAATTGCAAAAGATAACTTGTTCAACCTAGATTTGTACAATAAACTTGAAAACCCTGATATACATTCGACTTTCTTTCGGCCAGCTGATGTGTTCAACTTGACTAAGTCAAAGAAAATGACCAATTCAGACAAAAGCAACTCAACATAGGAAATTAAATAATAAATAACTAATTAATTTAAAAAAAAAAAAACCCATAGTCATAAACACCATTTAACTACTAAAATCAAACACATAAGGTTATATTAGATTTTGGGGTAACCTATTCAAATTATCAATTTTAGTATCAAATTAGACTTTTGAGATCATTTATACTATTTATGCTGCCTCTGTTTTAAATTATTTACAGACTGTCTCTATTCAAAATGATTAATTTGAAGAAAGGAATTTCACTTATAATATATGATTTATGGACTGGCACAGGTGTTGATTGTCTTATGAGATGTCATTTGGAATAATTACATGTATATCTTAAATAGAATGTCTTCATTAAAATAATCATTTAGGATAGACAGCAATCCATAATTTTATTAAAAAAAAAAACAACTCGTCAAATGATCTTAAATGAAATTAACATAGATAGTATTACCACCTTAAAAAGTTGGATCCAATCTTAGATTTAGCGACCTTAAAGATTAGCAATTTGATTGAAAAAAAAAAGATAAAAAACTCAAGTTCAATAATTAATTGTCATATCATATATTACGTTTTCTAGATAAATAGATAAAAATATATGCATTTGTCTAGAAGTGCAAAAAGGAAGATACGTTCTTAAGTGATATAAACTCTTACAATATTTGGGGCATGACGTTAAATCCCAGTTACAATTATAAAAGTCTTGTTATCAATACAAGCTCTAATTAATAATACAACCAGGCAAGTTTAGGACGAATGATACAAAATGGGACTTACCCCACTTTCTTATAGGATCTCCTAAACTCGACTTGGAATCATAGGGCTTTATTTTATAATAAAACTGGCCTTATAGAGTTTTTGAGCTGACCTTTCCCACCTATAGGGTTTCTCTCTATTTTTTTTCTAATTTTTTAAGTTTTTTTTTTTGGTAATTTTATTTTTGAAAGGATTTATGTCAAGATGAAAACCTTATAATTCACACATTCCATCATCTTATTTATTTGAATTGGGAAAAAGGGAAAATTTCTGTTAGATAACATTTTTTATGTAAGTTACAAAATCTAAATTTGTGTGTTCTATAGTAAAATTAAAAAGGTTACATAATGTTAGGAAATATCCATGTGTGGATTGTTCAAGCATCTAATCAAATTATAAAATATCATCTGATAAATATTTCATATAATTATCTTTTAATAAAATTATATCTCTATAGATTTTACTTCTTAGGTTTTCTTTATTTAGTTTGAACTAAAATTTTTTATAATTATATTATCATAATTTATTGGGTCAAATTTTCCATCAGATTATAACTATGATTCATGATCGTCCAAACTTTATAGGATCATAAAAAATTTTCTATACTCGTTCTAAAACTTTATAGGATTTTTAACGGTTCAGGCAAATCAAATACCCATAACAACCCGCTCAGTTGCATCCTATCTCTAACTGCTCTTACGCACATCCTCTATATAAACTATGAATTATAATGTTTATCCTCGATTTAAATTTAGGCTAAAAATAATTTTCTATATACACTAAAATATTGTAACATTCATCCTCTACTAAAGGCATTTCAAATGATAGGCAAAAAAAAAAAAAAAAGGAAGGCATTTAAAACGAATATCATTTATTTATACTTGAGGATAAATATACATCATTTCCATTACAATTATCCGTAGATTTTGGAGGCTTGGTCTCTCAAAGGATGCAGAATCTACATCACTAAGCATATTTTGGCTTAAATGAACGTGTGAAGGGCTACAAATTTTCCATTCTCTAAATGTTCTTTGGTCTTCAATGACATGACCGCTGACACCGACTTATACTTATGAAAAAATAAGAATAAATGGGTTTTAAGTGGCCTCGTTAATGACTTCATTGTTCACCAAACAGAATTTGAAAGTCACTGTACCATGCGGGAAAGGCGCAGTTTTCACCCAAATTTCACTCCAACTTGAAGTAGAAATTATGCATTTGAATTAATTGACAACTTTTTGTCTTATTTCAAAGTTTCAAATCTTGGTTAATGGTTAGGTTTTCGTGTCTCACGAGCTAAAAAGAGATCGTATGTCTTCAATGGTGATAAAATATGACGTAGTGAAAGATTATGAACATTATCGTAATTCATTGATTTGTATATGAATACGAGAATGTGATCTTCTATTGAACTATTGATTCTAAGAATATCTAGATAATAGATATCTAAGATCAAAATACTCTATAAAAATTCAAAATTTGAGGAAATAATAGAGCAAGACATCTAAAATTATATTTCTAATAAAAACTGATTTTTTTTTTTTTTTTTTTTTTTGCTTTGCCTTGTGACATACACATAAGAAAGATTGAAAGTTGATAAAAATAGAACATAAAAAACTATTAAAAACAGAAAATCACTAAAACTTACAGACATAAAGTAGATAGAAAAAAAAAAAAAAAACAAGTAAAATGCCACAAGCAGCAAGCAAAATAGAATTATTTATAGAGAGTTACAAAACATCAAATTTAAAGTCCTAAATGATTGAATTTGCCCAAAAACTGACGTTGTTCATTATCAAAGGTGATGATTTTTGCTCACTATCTCCTTAGGCGTTGAAGTAAGGGCTTGTAGTTACCAAACTGTCATCATCAATCTTTATGCTATTTTTCCATGTACTTGTTAGCCACTGTTTCCACTCCATCTACATAAGTAATAACATAATTGTATTAGAACGACTCCATTGTTAAAGTTACACCTAATTACCTATTGTTGTTATTCTATGATTTTGGAATGAGCCTCTGAATATATATTGATACAACAGGGTCGATTTATGGCCTATTTGAATCTCCAAACAAGGGATTTGAATCACAAACCTTGCACATCAAGACGGCTCTCGACTCACCAAACGGACCCATTAGGTTCATAGGTCAAGGTGGGTCAACTCAATGAATGGACCCATTAGGTTCGTAGGTTAGGGTGGGTAGACTCCTGAGCTTATGAACCTGCCAAGTTTTTAGGCTAGTCTATAGATAACAAATAAAAAGAATTATATCTACTTTTATATACATATAATCAAGCTGCGATATTTTAAGTAAATTTTTACACTGTTGCAGCCTTCAGTCGAAATTGTCTCCAAAGATAATAAACTAATTATTCATTGATCTAATAATCATCTCCATGAGCATAGTCCTCATAGTCCACCACTATGTTGTAACCAAAAAGACCGAACATGATAAGACTATCACGAGAACTTGAAAAAGAAGAAAAGAATAAGTCGAATCATAGTACAATATTGCCATAAGCATAAGAGTATGAACAAGATGTAATTCATCCACATGTAGTGTATATCTAATACAACAACCAGTGAATTATTATTTTTATTTATAAGTCCATCAAATAGCACAAGGATAACTCGAAATCTCGACAATAAACACATACATATATATAATACATACATATGCAACATTGGGTATTACTCAACATCTATGAGTCTATGAGTCAAAAGCCTAAATCTACCCGTAATTATTCCAAGTATGATTCCACGTAGTGATAGCATCACACAAGGATCATTAAAGTGTTACATTAACATCAATAATACTTCCGGTACACCAACCTCAACTAAGCACATGTAACACCCAATCGTTATGTTTAGGTATACCATTAGAAAAATTATTAATCTATCCTAACAAACACAAACATCAAACAAGGTAATACATATACCTGAAAAATTGTTTCTCTAAATACTTGAATCCTCTAACCTGAATTATATAACAATCAAATTATTTGGAATCATTTATTACTTCTAACTCACCTATTATTTACACTTTTATAATTCTCGCCTTCTACCCCACTAGTCACTTAATTTCAAGATCTTAAGATAAACTTCAATCTTTGAGGAATGAGTTAAATAGATTTCAATTTCTTTTAGGAAGGAAAAAGTTGAAGTAGAAGAATTTACAAGGTGCATAGGCTAGTGCATGGTTAAGTAATTCTTAAATGGATCATATAAGTCAACAAATAGTGCATGGTTAATTAATTCTTAAATGGATCATATAAGTCAACAAATAGTGCATGGTTAAGTGCATAGGCTCTCCATAGGCTAGTGTACTTGGTGGTACACTTCTAAGGAGAAAATTTTAAGCCACAAATTAGTACATGGTTAGATGCACCAGCTCATGTATAGGTCATGCATTTCTAGGGTCCTTATTTTGTGAAGTTACAAAGAAATACATGACTCCCGAACTTAATACATGGGCTCATGTAATAGTCATACACCTCTAGATTTATTGCAATTGAGTCACCAAAAGGTACACCCTATACCACGAGCTTGCATACTCCTAAAAATCATTATTCTTTTGTCAATTCTTCTTGTTTCCGACCTAAAACGTTTTCAAATCATTTTATATTAACATTTATCATCCTAATACCATGTTAAACATGTATTTTCCCTCAATCATAAGACAATCATCATCCATGCCATCAATTTCACCACAATTCATTCCTATACATCTTTCAGCCATAACCCCACCTACACTCATAGTTTTCACACATTAATGTGGAAAATTACAATCGAGTTCCCAATTACATACTTTCCATTGTACCATTTTCTTCCTAGATCAAGAATGCCAAAATCCTCCAGCAGTTATTAATAGGGAACTTTGTAAGAAGAATATCGTTTCTATGCTCTCAACCTGAAAAGATATTTGCAAAGGTAAAGCAATAGGATTTAGGGTTAAGGATGCAATCGGGCGGGCCGTTACTGAGTTCGCAACCCACTTGATCCGCTAAAAACCATATGGGATTGAATATTATAGGGTCTTAAGGTAAGGTTTAATAATTAATATTGAAGTACTTCCAAAATTGTTAATTTTATAATTTGGTAAGTTCTACAATTTTGTTTCATATCAAATAAAATTTTTTTAAAATATTTGTTACAAGTTTCAACTTTCATATATGAACAAAATATTTATATTATAGAATTTATAATATTTAGTTACTACATTATAGTATTATTTCATGCAATAAAGTGAATGAAATACTATTTTCCATACTATCAATAAGGAATTAAAATTACTGTTGGAAGCTCTCCAACAATGACTTGTAAGCTTTAGCAAAGATTAAAGGAGCTGGATGTACTTTGTGACGGTTGTATAAAAGGTCAAATGCATTTTGAAAGTCTTAAATAGATTTATCCATGCTAAATTCATGTTTTCAAAGGTAAAGTTACAATCATATCTAGAAATAACTCCACATCAAATTAAAAATTAAAAATAACTACTATATATTATGAATAGAAATGGAAAATTTTACACTGGCTTGTTAAAATATATTTTTCAATTTCAAACTTCCACACAACACATGGGCAATCCTCATATTATCAGGCAGTGGAAATTGACTTTTGAATTAGAAGATACACCAAAATCGTGTGCTTACTAGGATTACTGATTATTACAACTTACACTTACAACTTACAACTTACAGCTTATAAAACTTGCAAAGTTTTGGATTGTCAAATTAAAATCTGTATCGTATTTTTTTTATCATCTGTTTGGAGACGATAAAAATATAATGCTAAAATGGCTAAAATACGTTGAAACAAATAAAAAAAAACTTCCATATTAGCAAAATAAATGTTTAGCCATCAAAATGATAAACATAAATATATTATGTGATCTCAAAATGTTCCAAAGTTAATGTACACCTTTTTATTTTAATGTCAAACGTACTTTGCATTGTAAATTTGAAATAGGTTAAAGAGTTGCACACCCACCTCCTTCTTTTAAATATTAGTCAATGATAAAAACATATGGCTTGATCTATTAACTTAATTTCCATGATGAATGTTGTTTTGTACATATGAATAGAGGATTATATTATCCAATACTAATTGTATATTTACTTATATTAAAAAGTACATATATATTTGTAGTGTTGTGGACATATGAAGCAATTTATGGTTGTGACTCTTCATCCATTCTTAGTTAAATATATACTTGCATATAAATTATTTCCTTTTGCCATACTTGTATCGTTCAGTTTTATATATTTTCATGCCAATTGTTGTTGTTGATAAGAAAAGTCATACAAGTTTCATATATCAATTTTAATCTATTTATATAAATTAATAGTTAAATTCAAGTAATATAATTGTTCCATAAAAAAGGTAAATAGATAATTTTTTTCATCACTTACAAAGTTCCCACTTCCCAAACACCCATTTATCGTTTTCTTCGAAAGAATTTTTCTTCTTTTTTTCTTAAAAAAATAAAGCTTTTCTTTCCATTGTGAGCAAAATTTGATTTTTCTTTTTTGACCGTCGAGCAAATTTTGAATTTGAATATGATTATAAATAAAATACTTTTGCATAAATAAAATATACTGTGTAATTGCAATAAGAAAATGATTTTTTTCCTAAACACTTCTAACATTAACTTAAATAAAGTTTATCCGACTCCTCAAGGTTTGGCATCGATCCCGGTGCACACCTTTTAACTTTAAGTCATGTGAAGAAAGATACCATAAAACCTAAGGACATCATCACAACATCAAAGGTGGGAAGACTAGACAACCAACCAAAAAAATAAAAACAAAAATAAATAAAACCTCATATCTCTATGACTTTACTATTAGAAAATTGATTTTTAAAAACAGAAATTTAAATAAATGAGCAAAATAGCTTATATATCTATAGATATAATCAGCGATAATAATATTTATAAGAAAAATTTATATTTAAAAACATAAATTTATCTATAAAACCTCGTTTTCTTATGGCGCTTCTAATAAGACAGCATCTCTTGGAAGCAAATCTTACTCATGGTTGACTTGTTCTATATCATATGAACTTGTCTTTGTATTTTCGGTGCATGAATTCGATATCCATCTCCAACTACTTAATTTTTATTTCCAATACATCATTCAAACTTAGAAAGTACCTATCTACACGATAAAGCAGATTCCACCTAGCACTACTTTTGTCTCATCGCTTTTATGCTTTCTTGTGAAAGAAGGAGAACACACTCGTAGGAAATTTGATCCTCTTCGCATGGTCAGACCTTCTAGGGGTAAAAAAAGCTTTGCATTCTCCATGGTTTCTAATTGTTTACGTTAAACATGTGGGCATTCGTTTCTCGGTTGGGACATCTCGAACTTCGATCTTCATAAGGGGTACGGTGAGCTAAGAATTTTTTTTTCCCTTTTATAAATTCTTTGACTCGTGCGAAAACCTGCACGCAATTTAATCCTTTTAGTGAAAATTGTCAGTTGACTAATGATGAGTTAGAATATAAAGTAAACTTAATCCATGTTTAACATATCACATATAATAGTCAATCTCAATGTGATTTATCCTTCATGAGATACAGGATTGGTACAAGATATACATAGTAGATTGCTTTGGTAGAAAGAAAAACCCATTACACAAGGTACGTTTAGTGTAACAAAGAATGCGAAATGCACTTTGCCAATGGGAAATTTTAGATGTTGCATAAATTGACTTAAATTTTGCAATTAATTAAAAACATTAGGTTGATAAAGGGTTTAATAATTTAATCTCCCACTTAATTTCAGTATTGACTTGGATTTTCCATGAGTTCTCCTTTCGAGGAAAGGTGAAACTGTAGAATTGGGGTATACATAAGATTGATGTTTATCATACCAATATCTAAAGCAAATCAATGGCATAATTGCATTGTGTTGACCATAGAAATGCGCCCGTTGGTTTTATAAATTTCAAGACCCAAAAAGTATTTGGGAGATCCCAAATCCTTCAAAAGGAAGCATTTATGCAAGCATTCCTTAAATATGTTACTTCAAGCAAAATTATTAGTGCCAAGTACTATATCATTAGCATAAACCAAAACAAACATCTCAAATTGCTCATCTTAACAACAAAAAAAAAAAAAAATGACTTTTCTTATTATGTTTAAAATTGTATTCGACTTATGTGCTTGACAACTTTCCAAACTAATATTTTGGAGCTTGCTTAAGTTTATATAAGGATTTTTTTAGTCAACCCAATGATTTTGGTAGTGGAGGTTTATCACATTTAAGTGGTAGCATATATACTTCATTGATAGATCAACATGGAGAAATATATTGTTAATGTTCAATTGATGCAAATCTCGGTTACCACAGCTAAGAGACATTTTTATCATACATAATTTAGTAATAGGAGTAAAATTTTTTTTATAACCTTCACCATCTATCTCAATAATAAACCTATAAAGGATTCTCTTTTTTTTTTCTTTTTTTTTTTTTTTTGGGTCCAGAGTATTATGAAAACCTATGGAAGAAGATAGAATATCATCTATTCAAGTTGGTTGCTTCTAAGAAACAAGAATACACATATAATCTTCCAATTAGTTTGTCATTTGTCAAGTCCTTTGGTATTTTCTAGTTTTAAACATCTCTTGGTTTATTAAAGAGGATGTGAGGGACTCATTATCAAACAAAGACTTCTATTTCGGCTAGAAAGGGTTGGGCCTTTTAGAATGATCAATATCCGAACTATCAAAATGACTAGTGTTAGGACTATCATCAAAGTGAGATTCATAGTAAGGAGAGAGGAGTTTGTCATGTAGTTTTTAATCAAATCTTTTGTAGGAACAATGCACTTCCCCTTATAGGTTGTATGTGTTTTGCAAGGAAAGAATTTGTTTGCTCTTTAATCATTGATTTCATGTGTGGAAAGCAACTTGTAACTGAGTTTTAAAAATTTATAAAATTTAAAGTTCCATTTCACTTCAGTCGCTACCACTGGTTTAAAGGCAAGCACACCTACCAAAGTACTATAGAGCAATAGGTTGTATTCCTAGGGATCGTTAGCCTCTACTTTACCCACTGTAACCTATTATATAGCTCAAGAAATTCAATAGACCATGAAGTCAAGATTCTACAACTAAACGAATCAATTATTTACATGAAAGAAAATTTTAAATAAATTCCATGAAAGATTAAGATCAATTACAAGAGATTACTTAGATATTTTTTCTCTAAATCATTCACATGTGATCAAAAAAAAAAAATCATCAAATACCATTGATGCATTGTTGAATAAAACTCATGCTTGTCAAATTCACTACAATATGTTTAAGTCTCTCTCAAGATCGAAAACATCTAAATCTAAGTCAAAGTGCTGAAATCTCTTCTTGACGATTAGTGACTTATATTTGCATAAAGATTAAGAATCCTTTTATTAACAACATATCTCATACAATTAATCAAGTGACAAAAGAATTTCACTACCTCTATCTCTAGCTGCTAGGAGCAAATTTTCACAACAGCTTAGATCTATTCAAACGAACAATTTCTTGATTCAATTCAAATAAAATCAAGTATGAATTCATATTGTGAACGTATAAATTTAAGATCAAAGAGGTTCAAGCTATCAATTACAAGTATTCAACAATATTTCAATAAAAGTACAAATTATATCACATGTTTCAGATTTAGATCCACAAGATCTAAGCAAAATTCAATTACTCCTCCATAAGACATAGCAAATAAAAACCGAATTCAAAGAAGTAATAATGAATAAGGATAGATAACACCTATTTAGCATAGAATTCTTACCAAAGATCTTCAAGAAAGCACTTGAATTGATCAAAAACCTAAAAACTTGTTAGAAAACCTAAGAGAGAGAGAAAAGAAGAGTACTCTCTCTCTAAAAACTTACTAAAGTGAGTAAAATGTGAAATACCCTAAATTTCCATTTAAGTTAATTGGATATTATTAGACGATTAGTATAAAAATACAGGTAATTTTGAGCCTTAACTTAAACTAATTTAGAGATTGATTTTAAATGATTTAGCTATGAGAATTTTTCAAATTGTAGGATATAATTAGATAGTTTAACCCAATTAAATTAGTAATTGAATTTAACTAAAAATAGAGGTTCTAACAGCATAAATACTCAATTTAACCAATTAAACTACTTCAATCACCTATTTAAAAAAAAAGTCAAATTAATTAATCCTTTTCAATTATATTTAAACTTTAATAATCTAAAACCATAAATATCCAATTTACACATTTTAGCCTAAATTCTAACTCCTTAAATCCTAAAAATTTAAGAATAAATATTTGTTCTCAAATACCAAATCTTAAGCCCCTAAAACCCTAAATTCAAGTAAAATATTGATTTTCCTTTTAATTAGATTCCCTAGAATTAATTTCTAATGCCAATTAGCTAATCTTATTTCTTACTTCTTAATTTCCAATCCTAAATGCCTAAAGCCCATAACCTAAAAGCCAAATTCATCATCTAAAACCCTAAGCCCATTAATATTAAATTCAAGCCCATAAAGCTTAAGAAATCAAATTCCATTAGCCCATTAAAACCTATAAGACCACATTAGACATCATGCACCATCATACACCTTATAAAGTTCTAATATCTACAAAAATCTAACAAGTGAAAAGACCAAAATAACCTTAGCCAATTCTTGAAGTTTCTACATCTAAGAAAAGACCAAAATGCCCCTTAAATATCTACACAATGTGAACACATAAAAATATCTTCTAGGTCTGGAGATTTCTACACGTATGGAATGACTAAAATACCCTTAAACTATCCAATTATAACGACCAAAATGCCCTTAACCCTAATGGAATTTACAAGACATAAAATACTATAAATAAGATGTTTAAAAAACCCTAGGATCCCAACCATTTTCAATAGCCTCTTCCTCCCCAAAACCCTCTCAAAAACACCTCTCAAACATATAAAAATCCTTACAAATTCATCAACAATCTCTCTTCAAAATCTAGCATCCAATAGGTGCTTTTGAAGGTTAAAAGAAATGTTGATGTTAGGAAAATTAGCTTGAAGAAGCTACATCAACTTAAGGAGTAAGGTAGTGAAGTTTTAGCCAATTATTTCACAATTCAAGTAAGTAATGTTAGTTTGATCAGTGAATTTATATGATGGTTGTATTTTTGTTGTTGAAATTATTGTTAGATGATAAATATTAGCATAGCTTTAATAATAATAAGGTTTCGGAAAAATAGATATATGTTTTCCTACAAACCGAATATCATGAATATATGTATAAATGTTGTTTTGATGAAATTATCACATATATAAATATGTAAGTATAATGTGTCTAATGTAGGGTATATATTTGATCTAACATGTTGATTATATATGTGTAATTGATTTAGTTTTTAATAAGTTATAATGTTAGAAAATGTATCAAATGAACATATAAGTGAATCTTATATATAAAATGCATGTCATGTAGTTAAACTAATGAAATTATGATCAATATATGTATATAAGCATGTGAATATGATATATCATCTCATTTAATGTGTTTTTGATAAGTTAAACATGTTGATGAATTAATTTATGGTAATATAAGTTGCTGGAATTTATTATTGTACATACTTTTGTCAAATTTCATTAAAATATCAAATGATTTTTTAATGAAACTTATAAAAATGATAGCTAAACATGTCTATATGCTAACTGTAAATTTTCGTGATTTTTTAAATACATTTACTATTTTTAAAAATTAAATTACAAAATAGAAAAACATGGCAAAACAGTATTTTGACCAGCAGCGGTAATGTGAATGTTTATGGTTGAACTGGTGACTTTTTCTACTTCTTTTTGTGTGAGATTATAATGGTTTGAAAGCTTAAGGAGTCTCATTAATGTGGTGTAAAGAATCGGCCAAGAACCAGACAGATAGATGACCAAAATTGGCTGAACCGATTGGTCGTCACTACCAATGCCCTGTTCTGGATAGTTTTGAATCAATTAAAATTAAAACCATAATTAACTAATTAGTTTAGGCCAAATGGCCTTATAAACATATAAATATATGTGTTAGAAGTTTACATAAAATTTGAGCTCAAGAACCTAAGCTTAAGATAGTGAACCGATTTATTAAAGTTTGGGTGCAAACTAGTTCTTATAAGAAATGAAAATATTGAAACATTAGGAAAATTGATTCTAATAAAATAAATGTAAATAATATATTTTCATATTAATATATGAATTCTAAGATAAATAAATAAATATTTTGATTTTAGGAATTTATTTAATAAAATAGGAATAAATATG
This sequence comes from Combretum micranthum, assembly GCA_024138025.1. NCBI lineage: Eukaryota > Viridiplantae > Streptophyta > Magnoliopsida > Myrtales > Combretaceae > Combretum > Combretum micranthum. The sequence goes on from JAMXBD010001864.1 coordinate 241,421, forward strand.
ACAATATAACATAATATAAACATCATAGTAAACTAGTTTAAATTCCATAACATATTTAGATGTAAAAATATATTATAAATGATATGAATAAAATAATTATATTTTAAACAAGTTATCTTACTTGATAAAAGTTTATTAGATTTAACATAAGATATGTTATTTAAAATACTGTTTAATGGCCTAATTACCGTAAAATAAGTTTAGTAGACTTAACTGATTAATTCTATCTGACTTGGCCAAATATGTAGACTTATTAACTAATATTGGCTTAGTAAATTCCTTAAAAGCCAACTGTAAACCCCCAAAGTTTTACAATCGGTTAAGCTTAAACCATAATCTGAAAGTCAATCGGAAACCCTAAAGTCAACAAAACCTTAGTTAGACGTAACAAGTTTAAGTCCGACAATCCCGTGCTCGTAACCCTAACTGAGTGAGTAAGAGACTAGTATATAGAATAGTTCATAATAACATAAAAAAGCTTTAAAATATCATATTAGTAAAACCGTTATTTGCTTTGAACCCAAATGGATATAGTTTTCGAAAAAAGTGTCCCGGGGCTTGGCATAGTAAAAATATTATGGATATACTATTAGACTCGTAAAAATATAAGGTTTTCAAAAATATCAGTTTTATCATTTTTCAGTAAGTAAAAATACCGATACCGGGACTTTATTAGTCACATCTACTTTACATTAAACTATTCTTACATTCTATATACTTATTATCTTTACTTTTTATCTTTCACATAACTTTATATCACATCTACCTTATATATTATTACTTTTAATACACAAAATTACAAAAAAATAAATTTCTCTCCCGCTCTACAGCTAATGGCTGGTGCCCCTCCTCTTCTCCCTCTTTCTTTTTTTCTTCAATTTTTCTTTATTTAAATCACTCAAAAATCTCTCCTCATTTTCTTATAAATACCCCATCCCCTTTCATTTCTTTCACACTTCATCTACCCACAAATTTACTACCAAAACTCTCTAAAATTCTCTTCTTAAAACTCTCTCCAAATACTTTCCCTAAATACTCTCAAACTTCCTTCTACATATACAAAACCCATTCACACATACTACTTCAAATCCTCTTTAGGTAAAACATCTTTCCATATTTTTTTCTACAATGTCATGTAACTTTACATGACCATGGTATGAGTTTCCTAAATTTGTTGTTATGGAAGCTATACTATATTCATGTATTGTTCTTGTTTATGAAAATCTATTTCTCTATTTTTATGTTGTTATTATGTTTTGCACATATTATTGTTGCTATTATGTTAAATTCTTATCTATATCTAATTAAATATATTTAAGTATCTATATATATTCTTTAGAGCATATAAACTCACTTGTAATTTATTTACTTTTATGCAAAAAAAAATTATTTATTTTCCTTCTTTGCAATTTACTTATTTCATGTTATTTTAAGACTAGTCTCTAGTCTTAGACTTATCCTCATCAAGTCAAAACAATTTCTTTATTTTATTTTATTTTCTTTTCTTTTCTTTTTGGGACTAGTCTATTTCTTAGTTCCGAGAGCCTTGAAGAGGCTAAGACTCTCAATACTTGACTTTATTTTATTATCTTATTCATTATATTGCTATTATTACATTCTATTTTTGCTTGCTATTATTCTCATGTTCATACACATAAAGGTTGTTGTCTAAACTTTAAAACTTCAAATATACTTTTTGCAAAAAAGAGATTTTGTCACCAAAGAATGGTTCTATATGAAATTTAGAGGCTATGAGTTAATAAAAGTAAATCCATTCTTTTCGAAACTTTAGGAAGAACTCACTATAATTTTGAAACAACACTTGTTTTGAAAAGCTTTTTCTTAAATCATCTCTATGTTAAATTGCTTTCAAAAGAAGATGACTTTTGATACTAAAATGTTTTCCATAAAAACATAATATAAAGGAAACCCCATAAAAAGGAAATGAGAATTTTCAAACCAAGATTTTCCAAGTAATAGTCAAAGGAAAAAATTGTATAAAAACTAATAGGAAAAGCGATCCTAGTTCCAAAAGGAAAAATAGAGAAAATTCACCTTCTTATGGAAAAGACACAAATGAAAATAGTAAGATAAACATAGAGAACTTTTGAAAACAAAGGAAACAAAATATTCATTTACAGAAAGTTTATAAAAAGGATTTCTTATAAACTATAATTGTACAAAACTTCAACTAACACTGTTTTTGCTAAAAAGTTTTGTTAGACAACAAATACTTAAACTGTGTGAAACATGAGCTATGTAACTATAAAGAGGAATTTTTCAACTATATAGATAACTAAGTATTTATCAAATGATTTTTGGATAATGTGAAGTTTGAAACAAGTGTTTTGGGGATTGGAAATCTCGTGGTGAATCTGATCGCCACTGTTTTGAAACCCAAATGACCTAGTTTGATGAAAATAGTCTTGGAAACGGATAGATCTTTTCGAGTAGGTAGAAATCGGTATATTATATGTGCAAATTCGAGTTAAAATGACCAAGTTATGGCCATTTTAAGATGAAATTGCCTCATATGCAAACTTTGACGATCTTATGACATAGTTTTGACAAAGTACAATAGAATCAACAAGAAACACTCATTATGGGTATTCTTCTTGATTAGGTGATCCCAAGAAGAGTATCCACACCCGAAGGATTACTTTGATTAGTGGATTGATCGATCGACTCATCCGTAAGAAGAAAGTATTGTCATAGCAACGTGAGTTTATTTCCTTAATTACTTTACTCGATTGTGCTTATAGTTTAGTTGCACTAGAATTAAGGAAAGACAAATTGATATGTATGTAAAATTGTTGAAAGAATTCTAAGAATATCGATGCAAGAATTGATTGTAAGTAATTACTTGTTTTAGTATAGAACTTGATATGTCTGAAATTCTATGATCACCATAAATTGACATTAATTATGTTATGATATTCTAACTAAATTGGTTCATGCATATCACGTAGTGGGTCACATTGCATAGAGATTACTAGTCTTGCGGGGAAAGGTTAGTGTTATGGTTGTAAGGCCATAAACAATGCTTATCGGCTTTAAGCTAGAAGCATAATACAAAGAGAAACGCTTAGCGACATTATGCTTGAAGCAAAATACTAGGACGATGCTTATCGACTCGAAGTTAGAAGCATAATAACAAGGAACAAATGCTTAGCGGCCATTGGCTCGAAGCATAATCTTATTAGCTTCCCTAAAGCCGCAAATGGAGGGCGTAAATCCATTCAACATATAGTTCCCGGAAAACTATATGTTTTGCTTGCCCACGTGTTTGATGCATATCACTTGGATGCCTAAAAACTTACTTGATTTTGTTATTCAAGTATTTATCTTTAGAAATAATTCTCACTAAGCCTGTTAGCTTATACCCCTATAGATATCTTTTGCAGTTTAGCTATTTGTGGTTGAGGCCACGTGGACCTTGTAGCCCTTATTTCCCTTTTTGGTTAAGGAATTTTTAGATGAAGTTTAACATTAGTTTAGATGTAGACTTCATAGAAAATTCCTTGTAATAGATTCTAGTATTTTGACGGGGGAATGCCCCTAAGACTTATAAGATAATTATTATGAATAAATGAATATTATGATTTCCCTTTCTTAATTTGTTATTGTATCTTCTTGAGCTTCATATTTCAAAGTATGGTCCTCTAGATTTGTGAGAGAAGGCTTTACACTTAATATCGAAGGTTTTAGGAATGACTAAGGTTGTCATACTTAAGCTTTAATATTGAGTGTAGCGGACTGTTACGTTAGGGTACCCTTTGGGGCATGACACTAACAATTTACACTTAACTATTAATCAACTGGTAAACTCATATAAGACCATAATAATTTGTAATTGGCTCAGAATAGCCTATGAATAATAAGGTGAATATGTTGTTTCAAATGAATATTCACTACAAAAAAGAGTATTCTATATGAGTTTAATATAAATTAATAATCGATTTAAATACTTATATGAAGCAATCTTTGAGCAGATATTCTTCAGGAGTCTATCCCCTGCTTTATCTTCTGGTCTATCATTTATCTGTGCAAAATATAGTTTTTATACCAGTTACGCAGTGACTTGTGTGTTACATACTAAGGTAGGAATTATAAATGAAGTAATACATAAAGACGGCTTTAATAATTGCTTGTTACTTATGCGTGGCCATTTTTTAGACCTGGCTTGAGGGTCGGCAACCTTGCTAGGCGATGCCATCACGGTAGTTAAGCGCTTAAGTCATCATGGCTAGGCTCAGCGACTAGCTGATAGAGGGAACAGTAGAGGGATAATGTCTACCTGGATCAGCGAGAAGTAGTATAGTATGGTTCACAACTATGGGCATCGATTGAGCAATACTATATTATGGACTGTGAAAGGTAGAGATGCATAACGACTGTGACTCCTAGACGAGGCTATCACTCCTATAGGTAGGAGATATAGGTATTCAGGCTACCTATATCAATTCCCTGAGTAGTTGCTGCTACTCAAGACCCCCAGGTTCCTAGCATGTTGCCAGAGTGTGAGTGCTCCACTGTTGTTTTGTTACATTTCAATTTAAAGATATAAACTATCAATTATTGCATTGCATTTAGAATAGGTGTGTGTGCCCATCTTGTATATGTGTCTGTGTTGTTATCATACTGGGCTTCAGCTCATTCTTTTCTTTTTCAAGTGATGAAGTTTATGATGATGATACTTATGACTATATAGGGTATGCCACGGTCCTCGAGGAATTTCTCGATGAATGGAGTGATTAGGATCCACGGGATCGTTATCTTATTCCTATTTTATAAATTTTACTATCAACTTATGTTTTAACAAGGGCCCATCTATAAGCCCATGGTTTGTATTTTGAGATATTTGAAACTCTTTATTTTGAAATATTTGGTGGTATGATACTATTATAAATATATATATATATATATATATATGTTGATATAGTCTTTGGAGTAGCTTATTTAGAAAAATATTTTGAGAAATTTATTTTCTGCTACGACTTTCTAGTTGTTTTCACAAACTAATATAGTGATTTCAGAATCTAAAATTTGTTTAGCAACGATCACAATAAACTATAGATTAGGTTAGCCTTAGCATATAACGCCTAAGCGTTATGCGTGGTGGACTAAACGCACCTTAAGCCGCTTCAGGACGTGACAAAATGTACAAAAGATAATATTCCACTCTCCTCTTCCTTTGTTTTCTCACAAAAAATAAGCTATTTATAGGAAGTAGCTTGCTAAGCTAAAAATTAATTTTGAACACTGGCGCGAAAGATAACCACAGTGTTTGCTTTTACTAACCATGGCCATAGATAAAGACGCTAATATGATCTCTTAAAATTTCATCCGCGGAAGCGATTGGATGGTTTCTGCTTGATTTTGTTGTTTTCCTTCTTTTCTTCATTAAAAACTCTTCAATTCCTTCATTTGATTCTTAGGATTTCTATAAGCATAACACAAACATCCAAAGACTCTCATATAATCATATGATGCTTGTTTACCAAGAGATTAAGAAGTGACTTTTCTTGCAAAACTACGATAGGTAGTATATCTATGATATAAACAATAGTTGACATACACTTCCCGAATATCTAATCAAAATATTCGATTGAAATTTTAATACTCCAACAATATTGTTGAAATGTTCCTTCAACAACATTGATTTGTTGTGGTGAGAACAAACAAGATGCCCGATCAGTATCCCTTATTTAGAAATTATACTTTTGAAAGACTTAGGAAAGATTCAATGCCCAATGACTAGCCACACCCTCAATGGCCTTTTTTTTTTATCCCCTCTAGTCGTGCCTTCAATGTAATATAAAGAGAGTGTAACTGGTGACCACTCCCGCAATACTTTTGCTACCAACTTGAGTGTTAAGTACTATCATCAACACAGTTGGAGTCTATCAACACTAGTTACGATAACCACTTTTGACTACCAATTGAGCCTTAAAAACAATAAATCCTATGACATAAAAAACATGCTCACCAAAACTTATTTTAACAAATAAAATCTTACCTTAAAGTCAACAAAAATAGAGAGTTACAATAAAATCCAAAATTTTTGACATATAATAAAATATATATCGCAAAAAAGGAATACATAACTAATGGCAATGAGATAAAAAACAAACAGTCTTTTAGCCAATTGATATTCATCAACACCATAACATCTAACATGAACAGAATCAAATTGTTTTCTCCCAACTAAACTTCTTAGACCCGTTTTACATATTCATAACAGTAATAATAATTCTCTAAACTTTACCCTTGGAAGCGAGAAATATGAACATAGGTGTTGATTTTTGAATGATTTAACAATAACTCAGTATTACAAAAATGTGAATTTCATGGAAAGAAGAGAAGAAAAGTCGGTGCTTTTTACTATGGAGAATTGAAGAAGGAGATAATAATAATAATAGAAAAGAGAATAATAAGTAGATGTGGCTTTGGTAGTTTGCGTAGCAAAGCTAACTACTTTTGAAGCCTCATGCATAGTTGTTGGCTACACCCTCTTTATATTACATTGAGAGTATGGTAGGAAAAAAAAAATAAGGCCAAGAAGACGTGGCTACTCTTTATAGAATGTGCCTTTGACGTGTATTATACAAATAGCTTTTTTATACAATATTTTGGAAATTTTCCTAAAATACAATATTGGCATACAATGGACAAATTCAAGAGTATAGTTTCTACCATTTTAAGAACATTGAAACAAAAGTAGACTTAATATTTTGTGTTTCCATGCAGTGTTGTGTGCCAATGATGGTGCTTGTAGCCCAAATTAGTTTTACTATTGCTGACAACAATAAGGAACACGTGTAACAATCTTTATGACATTCATTATGAGGAAAAGCTTGCAAATTATTCACTAGGCTTACTAAACATGTGTTTTATTTTACATGGATTTCGTGTTTTTTGTGCTTTATTTTACATCATTGATGTAGAAATCAATCACACATAAAAATAAGGTGCCTTTACTGTCTCCCATTATTTCTTGGTGCCTATGTTTAGGTGATGTCACTTGCAAGGAGGTGAAACACGTGTCTACCATTGTTTAAAAAAGAAATTACACAAATAAAAATTGCAAAAAAATAATTAAAAAATTACCATCTCTGTGTCCATGTTGGAGTAGGGATACCATATTTTGTACTTATATCGCATATAGAAGAGGTGATACAGGGATGGTACCTACTCAAAGATGTAAAAGCACTTGCATTGCATAACCAACAAGTGATACAAGTGTACTGCAAGTTGGGTAGGTGATACATCCGAGTATCACTTTTAAACTAGGGGATACATGCCTATTTGATGCCTGCCAATTTATGGTAATCTTGTATTGCATGTTGGCTAGATGATACATTTTGTATTGCATTTAAGCTAAGTGATACACATATGTATCTTCGTTAGAAGATGAGATACACAGTTGTATTGCATATAGGATAGGCGATTCACTCTTATTTACTGAAAAACACGCCATATCACTTTTGTGCATCGCCCATAGGTTATGCAATACACATACTCTTATAATAAAAACTTTGGTCTACTCCTCCTTCGTGCAATCAGAATTACACACTGAAACATTTGAACTATCATAACAGTTGAACATGCGATCAGTGATGAACTAGGGTTTGTGGAATTTCGCTGATTTCCTTCTTGCAAATTAAAGTTTGTGTCTTCTACGATCATCAGGTGTAAACCCCTAAAGTTTTACGATCGGTTAAATTTAAACCCTAATTAGAAGATCAACGGGAAATCCTAAAGTCAACAAAACCCTAGTCTGAGACAACCGTTCAAATTTGACAATCCTGTGTTCATAACCCTAAGTGAGTAAGTGAGAGATTAGTATGTAGAATAGTTCGTAATATTATGAGAAAGCGTAAAAATATCATATTAGATAAACTGTGATTCGTTTTGAGCCCGATTGGACACAGTTTTCAAAAAGTGTGTCCCAAGGTCCGAAATAGTAAAAATATTTCGAATATACCGTTAGACTCGTGAAAATATAAGGTTTTCAAAAATATCAGTTTTATAATTTTTCGGTAACTAAAAATATTAGATATCGTAATTATACTCGTATTTTCTTACTACCGGTACTTTAATTGTTATGTCTATTTTACATTACACTATTTATTATTATTCTACACTATTTATCTATCTCTACTTTTTCTTACAACCTACTCTTACGCCCATACACCTATTTCTTATAATTTTCATTTCTAATACAACTTCACATCTCTCATATCTTACTTTTTATTAACAAAAATATAAAAAAAATAAATTTTTCTCTCTCTCTCTTTCACTCAATATGCACCGGCCCCTTTCCCATTTCCCCTCAAATTGTTTTACTTTTCATTTATTTAATTAACACAATTTATCCTCCACTTTTTTCTATAAATACCCCATATTTCTTCCATTTCCTTTACACCTTTCATACACTAAAATTACTCTCTCAAAATCTCTCCAAAAACTCTCTCAAGTTTTCTTTAGTTTCTACTTCTTCTATAGGTAATAGTTTAAAGCTTTCTTTATGTTCATTTACTTAGTATGAGCATAGTGTGTGTTTTCTAAAACCATGAAGGTTAAGAAAGCAACAATATGTTCATACTTTGTTTTTGTTCATGAAACTATTTTCCTTTTATGTTGTTTTCATATATATCTAATTAAATATATCTATATAGTTATATATATCTTTTAGAGCATATAAGCTCCTTTGTTATTGCAATTGATTTATTTTCCTTGCAATTTATTTACTTTCAAGTTGTATTAAGACTAGTTTTTCTAGTCTTAGACTTGTCCTTATCAAGTCAAAACAATTTTCTTTTTCTTTTGGGACTAGTTTATTCTTAGTCCTAAGAATCTGTGAAAAAGCTAAGGCTTCCAATACTTGACAATTATTATTATGCTTATATATTTCTTATGTTCTTTATTACCTTATCTTATGAATTTTTTTTTCTAGCTCTTATAAGCTACATGATCATATTCATGCATGGATAATAAGTTGTTGTCCAAATGGGAATATGAATCTTTTGATGAAAGAATTAAATTTGAACAAAGCTTTTCCAAAGCCTTAGAAAATATTTTCAAATAAATCTCTTTCAAAAGTTTATGTAAAACTCCTCATGAGATTTCAAACTATTGAATGAAGCTTTCTTAAAGTCTAAAGATATCTCCTTTTCAAATAAAGTCTTGATATATAGATAATAACTTGGTACTATTTTTTTTATCAACTTTCTAAACCAAAAGCTAAAAAAGTTTTTAAGAAAATCAATTTACAAGGAAAAGGAATTTTTAAAAGAATAAACTCATCAAGTACTATTAAAGAAAACTTTTGAAAGCTCTATTTTTCAAATCATAGAAATAAATTTAGTAGATAACCTCAAAAGACCAAACTATATTTTCAACTCACTATAAACTAAAGAATCAAAATATAGTATCTTAGATTTTGATAATCCAAAAATTTTATAAGTTACTTCACTCACATAAAGAAAAGTCTAAGAAATCCAAAATTTCAAAACACTAGAAAATGTTGTTTTAAGAAAATAAATTAAATAAGACAACACCTATAGCTTCATACATAAATTATGAATCTATTTATATACATAAGGAATTCTTTAAAAAATAAATGTTTGAGTTTTACTTAAAAGGAAGGATTAGAAAATATTGTTTTTCAACAAAGGGAAATTCGCATTAAATTTGTACCCTCCCAATCCGAGACCCAAATGACCTTTGATAATAAAAGTAACATTAGAAATGAATAGATCTTTTCAAGTAGGTAGAAAACGACATATAATATGTAAAATTCCAAGTTAAAATGAGCAAGTTATTGCCATTTTAAGTTGGAACTCCCTTCAAATTCGATTTTACTGCGAATTTAAGATAGATTTAGAATCTTCAAAATAGAAATTCAATGAAAGACTCATTTTGGGTATTTCATCTTGTTTAGGTGAAGAAGGAACCGATATCACCTTCTCGGAAGATTACTTTGACTAGGAGCGATCATCATGGAGTGAGTTAATCCCTTGCTAATTACATTTCCTTGTTTATGCTTGTAAGTAGTAGTACTAGAGACTAAGGAAAAAGATAAATGAATAAATGTTGTGTGATTTGGATTCATGATTGATTGATATATTTGTTGAATAAAATCTAAGAATATCGAAAGAGGAATTGATGAATAACTTATGTTTTCCTTGCAATGGTATGATGAATATTGTTTTGGTCACCGTTAACTTGAACTCGACGATAATTGAATAAACCTATATTGAAATTAATTCATGCATAACATATTATGAGTCACATTTATTTTTCACTACTATTCTTCGTGTGAGGAAACGAAGAGTCGTAGTGATGGCTAGTAGAAGCCAGAAAGTCTACATAGGCTAGTAGGAGCTGGAAAGTCTACAGGGCAAGTAAGAGCCGGTAATCTGCAAATATTGATAGTCGTATGGGCCAGTAACCACTCAACCTTCGACATGGAGGGCGTAAAATCCATGCTACACATGGTTTACGGTTAATCATGTTATTTTGTTTGCTCATGTAATTGATGCATTCTCATATGATTGTTTAAATACTTGTGTGTTTTATGGAAATGTTTTGAAGATGAAAGTTATCTCACTAAGCTAGATTTGCTTATACCCGTATAGCTTTTTGTTACAATATGATTACTTCCGGTTGGCACTAAGAAGCCCTTTTTTTCAGGTATGAGCCAAAGCTACTAGGAGTTTTTGGAAGAAGTTTATATATTTAGTTTTGGATGTAGAGTTCTAAGAAAAATTTCTATAGTAGACTTATGATATATTCATGTATGTTTGAAGATAGCCTAGTTGAAACAAGGCTTTTAGAACGGGGGAATGCCCTTAAGAAATTGTAAGAGACTTTTATTCAAATGAATATTACATGTTTATCTATATAAATTCTTGCATGTTTTTATTATCTGCATAAACATAATACCCCCTTGAGTCTCCTACTATCTTGAAAGCACGCCTTACACGTGATATCAAAGCTCATGCATGACTAAGTTTGTCATTCATTAGCTTTAATATTATGTGCGGTGGACTGCCACGTTTAGGGTACCTTCTGGGGTGTGACATCAGGTATTTAGTAATCAAAGTTATGCATTTTTTTTGTCCTAAATTTCATAACGAATGTCAGCATACACCAAGTGTTTGATAAAATTACCCAATGAAATTTTTGTTCGATTCTTCAATTGATATGACATATAATGACTCGTATTCAAACTACTTCTATAGCTAGACTTAATAGTGTATCAATTGCATCGGTAAGCCAAATTAAGTGGTTGGTAATCCCTAATTTAGATGTATGCTTTGTTAGTATATCCGAGCAGGAAGGAACTAAAAGCAAAGAATCTAAGTATGGCATGGGATTTGATTGTACGACCATCTTAGTATATTTGTTATAACTAGAGCATTGAAGGCCATTGTAAAACAAGACACAACTAACCTGGTTGTTTGTAAAGTGTTAAGCCTAGATTTTCAATTTCTAATTCGATTTCTTTTAATCCGATCTCTATCAAATCTTAACACATTTGATATAGACCATTGACTAGGAATTAAAAAGAAACTTGATTTTTAAAAATTTTAGGAGTCGCCACCCGATCAAAATCAGGAAAAGATTGTAAGTTAGAATTAATGGGTTAGTTGATCATAACTTAGCCATTAGTCTGCAAAAAAAAAAAAAAAAAAAAAAAAAAAAAAAGATTTAAAACCAACTTTGTCAAATTAGAAATTTTTTTATTCGGGGGCTATCCTATTAAAACCATGTAGTTACCATTTGAAATTCATACATTAAAATTTTATCCTTTTAATACAAAAAAAAATTACTATTGTATAGACTTTGATATTTAAAATTTATCACTAAAGTTCACAAATCTAAATAATATTTACAATAAACAATGAATAAATTCGGTATTTACAAAAATATGCGATGTAACAAAGCATAATTTTTTCAGATTTTATGTCGCCTCAAAGGTGCCTATGTACTTGCTAATCGGGATCAAACAATACGTAGTTCTTTCTAGAAAAATTTAGTTTATTAGTTTCTTTTAAATTTTTGAAATCTTTTCATTTTAAGTTCTTTAAATTTTGAAATTTAAAAGAAAATAGGAATTTTTAAGTGTAAACTTACAAACTATCAAATTTATTTGCATGTATATCAAAAAAATAAAATAAAAATTTCTAGGTGATAAAAACATTTTTGCATGCATATCTCATCATTTTTTTTATTATTATTATTATTATTATTATTATTATTATTATTATTATTATTATTATTATTATTATAAACCTACCTAGATCGAGTTAGAGTTAGGCGGTCGGTTCAGGTGGAGCTTCGGTCGAGGCGAGTCAGGGCTAGGCGTCAGAGCTGGCCGGAGGTGTTTGAAACCGCCATTTTGGCTATTCTAGGTGGCTGGGAAGTGGTCGGATTGGAAAAATGGGGGGTCGCGAATGATCCTATGGTGGTGGTTGGTTTCAAAAACAACTAGAAGTAGTGGTTTTGAACTTCTTCGGGCAGCGACCATGGTGGTTTCCGATTAAGGTGAGGACAGAGCTCTTGGGATCAAACAAAAGCTATCCATGGATGACTTAAATCACCTAGAAGCTATTCCTAATGACCAAAAGCTTCAAAAACAACTCAAAAGCTTCAAATTTCGATCTCACATTCTGGAGTGATTCTTGTGTTTATGGTATTTTCTAATGGATGTGGATACCTGGAATAGTGGATTGGAGGGTTTATCTATAGGGTTTGGATTCATGGTGGGTGGTCGTCGTTCAAAATTGAAGTTAGTGGAGCGCGCACGAATCTCGTCTTCTAGAATGATTTAGGTGATTAACCACCCCTAAGGTTTCTACAACATGGATAAGATTAACAAATTTGGAATTTTAGAAGCTCGAATTGAATTTTTTTCGACAACCCATTTCGTGCGAGAACTAAGTTTTTCGCGAACTTTGAACCAAAAATTAAGGACAAAAACGTGATCTTTGCAATTAGTTTTTTATTCGAAATTGTAGTATCCCATGTGTTCTTCCAGATCCCTCCATCAACTTGGCAAAAAACATCTCCAAAGTGGGTCAAAATTGAGCTCAAAATGAGCTCATCACACAGAGAAGAACAAGCTAGAGGTAGGAGACAACGCACATGTGCAACACGTGTGTCCCATATGCAAGGTTCGCGAGGGCGCACGTTCCTCATGCGCCTGACCAAAAAAGAATTTTCTTCCTCCGTGCATATTCGAACTCGGGCTTTACCAACAGGCCATTAGCTTGTGCCTCAGTCATAATTTGCATCCAAAATGTATTTAAGCATCTAAAAAATGGGCTTAATTAAATAAACCTATTTAAATAGGTTATTTAATTGGGCCCAAAATTAATTTGTAACATTATATCAAGCTTAAAAAATCTTTTATATATATATATATATTTTTTTTTTTTCGTGGGCTTAACATAATATTAATTGTTATTATAATTCTGAACCTTAAATAGGCAACAATGGAGTGTCTACATAAAGCACATTAAAATGAGCTTTATCTAAACATAATATCAACACCATATCTAAATAACATCATAACCATGGCATATAGTCTAGTCTAGAGCATTTTAACATAATAATCACCATAGAACTCAAAATCATAAATAGAGGCTGGGCTATAGCTAAAATTAAGATCAACTACGTTTTTCATTAAAAGCTTCAAAACTAACATCAATTCCTGCATATACAATTAAACTTATCATATCCCTCGTCATAGGATACCCATATGGTATGCACAAAAGTACATGTTGTTTGTTGTATTTTGATATAGATATTGAATGTTTGAGCTGTTTAGTACATGTGAGAATGGAATGAAATGAAAATTACAAGGTAATTGAATAATCATGTGTATAACATATGCACTTTGATTATCTAACATTACACAACTAACATGACTGATCTATGTTTTATCTTGTTTTTCTAAATGAATAATAATAATGATAAATTATGTTATAATTTCTCTTTTTTCCAATGGGAAGATCTTGCAAGGTTAAGATGGACCAAATTATAATAGAAGACAGTTGATGAATATAAAAGTAAGGACAGATACTGATTATAGCGAGCTCTTGAACATGGTATGTGAAGAGTTGGGAATTAATCCTGGGACAATCAAAGTTGAAATGTACACAAGCAGGTATCAATTTATAATCCAACTTATAAAGAAGTAATGTTGAAAGATTTAAGTAATGATGTTGATATGGAAGCTCTTATTGATATTGCAAAGGCATTTGGTATGACATGGATGTTGAAGTAAAAAATATCGCAAACATGCTCCTAGAGCACAATATCATAGATCAAATGGTTGTCCCAAAAGGACCAATAACACAAGAGTCTACAAATGTTCAAACAAATATAGAAAGGAGAGATAGTTTGATGTCAAAAGTTGACGAAAATGTTTGCATTGCAAATGATATTAAGGAAGAGATGGAGAAAGCTCTATAAGACATTGATTCTGAATATGAAATAATATTTGAGGAGAATCAAAAGGAAGAGAATGAGACGAAATTTGAGATTGACACATCAAGTGATGAAAATGAGTCTCTAAAGAAAAATGAACATATTCAAGAAGACATTGTTGTAGAGAGTGCTCAAGTAGACCAACAAGCTAGTGAAAGTTCATTCCAAGATCCTATTCCATTCCTTAGTAATATCGATGTTGCTGGTGGTTATGCATCTTACAAGGAAGAATTACTTAAATCTGAAGACCTGTGCTTAGCTAATGAATTTAAGACTGGAATAAGGTTTAAAATTAAGGCTGATTTGGTCTAAGTAATGAAAATATGGCACATAAAAAATCACTAAAACTTCATGGTGATAGAATCAAGAAAAAAAAAAAAAAAAAGAAAGAGAGACAGGAGAGAGAGAGAGATAAAATGTTGTTTGTGAAGCAAAGACGACTTGTAATTATAAATGAAGATTTCATAGACACCAAAAACGTTGGGATGACAACTTTGTGATTACTTGATGATGGTCCACGCATATGCACAAATAGGAGCTTCAAACAGGATCATTTGCAGCTTGACCAAGCATTCATAAGCCAATGTTTTTTGCGTCAAGTGAAAAACAACCCTGATGTAAAAATATCATCCCTTAGATAGTAGATTGAAGACACGTATGGGTATATGATGTTGACAAGGAAAATATAGGGGGCAAAAAGGATAGCAATTGAAAATGTGTATGGAGATTGGGATGAATCATACAATGAACTGCTAAAACTAATGGCTGCAATCAAAAGAACTACCCCACATACATGTATAGCATGTAAAGTGCAATCAACTAAAAGTGAGAATGATGTAATATTTGCTAGATTGTTTTGAACATTTGGGCCTTGCATAAAAGCCTGCAAACATTGTAGGCCCATTATCAATGTTGATAAGACATTTTTGTATGGCAAATATCCACACAGGTTATTGATTGCATGTTATGTAGATGGTGCAAATGATATCACTCCACTAGCATTTGCATTGGTGGATAAGGAATCAAGTGACACATAATCATGGTTCCTAGGTAAGCTAAAACAATGCCTTGAAGGATTGCACAATGAAGATCACACATTATGTCTTATATCAAATTGACACATGGGAATAATAAAAGCGCTGAAGGATAAAGAATGTTAAATGGCATCCCCCTTTTCATAGTAGAGGCTATAAGACACGATGCTAGTAATTTCAACACAAAATACAAAAATCACTATTTAAAGAAGGCTGTAACAATAGTGGGATTTCAGACACAAGAAAGATATTTTGAATTCTATACGAAGGAGATAAGGAAGAGACACAAAACTACTCCAAACTACTGTGAAAACATACCACTCGAGTAGTAGACAAGGGCATATATGGGGGGTTTCGGGTATGGTCGAGTGAAAACAAACCTCAATTAAAGCTATAATGAAATTTTGAAAGGTGCAAGATCGTTGCCTATATTAGCCTTGATTTTGAAAATTTTCTACAATTGTGTTAGCTATTTTGATAAAAGGCGCAATGAAGCACATAAGGCTATAAGAAAAGAAAAAGCTTATCCTAAATGGGTTAGAACTAAGATAGAAAAATGGAGAGGAACAGCTACTCGACAAAAGGTGATTACATTTAGCAAAATAACTGGCATTTTTTAGGTGCAAATAGAAGTTTATTTTATAGATCATGGTAAAAATGGTGGCGATTATCATATGGTTAATATCCTCAATAACACATATAGCTGTAATAAGTGGCAAACATTCATAATATCATGCTTCCATGCCTTTGCAACCATGGCACATGTGAAAATGGATCCCATGCAAAAAAATTGAAAGATGGTATCATTGAGAAAATCAACTCACCTAGTACATAAGCAATTTTCAACTTCGAGGAGATAGGCGGGCATGGATAGATGTAGAAGAGATGTCATTTATACATCCGCAATATGAAAGGGCTAAAGAAAAAGGAAGACCAAGTGCAAGTAAATTCCACAATAAAATGGACTTAGAGAAGAAACCTAAGAAGAATAGTTGTGGAAAAAGTAAAAAAAAAAAAAACCTACAATGTAAGGACTTGTTCAAACAATTAGGTAACAAATTAAGAATAGCAAATTTACAATGTTTTTTATTTTTGTTATGATGTGTTTATATTCTTTGACTTATTACTATACATTAAAATAACTTTTGTCAAGAAAACTAACAAATCTTTACTTTACTTTACTTTATACAAATGGATCTAGGACCAGTCAATAGATCATTATTGACACAGTAGCAGACACATAGATCATAAATTGTATGGGATGGAGAGATATAAATCTAGACTAAAATATGTGTAGAACTTATTTATTCGTCTTTTCAATTTATTTATGATTTATTTAATTTTTGGAGGAGCATAGACTAGTGATATGTAAATGGGGTGAGGCATCATTGAAGAATCCGGATGAGATAAGAGTTGCAAATGATGCTTGTATAGACCCTTATCTTGAGCAAGCCCGTATACCGTTTATACAGCTAGATTGGGCTTTGATCATTGCACTAGTAGAGAGGTGGAGACCAAAGACCCACATCTTCCATGTGCCACCTAGGGAGGTTAGATTGACATTACAGGACATTGATGTACCATTTAGATTGCTCATTGATGGGCATTTAGTTAAGGGGAGTACAACACATGGTCTGTGTGATTTGTGTGAGCCCCAACTAGGAGTTAGATTGGATAGTATTCTATTGAGTGATCAGAGGTTGAGGATGACTTGGTTGAAGGAAATACTATTAGAGGGTCTACTAGAGTAGGCAGATGAGATTGCCATCCATAGACATGCAAGGGCATACATATTGTTACTGATGGGTGGGATCCTATTCCTTAATACATCCTTCAGCCTAGTATATCTGATGTTCCTACTACTCTTAAAGGCATTCCAAGCAGCTAGGACATACATATAGGGATTAGCCTACTTAGATTTTTTATATAGATATTTGTGTCAAGTTGTATAGGAAAGCACCTATGAGATAGGATGTGCCTACATATTATTAGAAATATGGGCATGGGATAGATTTCCTCCCCTCGTAGGACTCTTACGCATGTACCAGATCAAGGAAGACCTCTTGCATTCAGATGGGATAATGTCTTTGATGTCAAACAAACTTCTACACATGCATAACATCGGTACTGTGAGGAGCTTGTTCTCCAAACCCCCTCACAGGTATGTAATACTTCTAATATTTAATTTTCCAAAAGTTATTTATAATATAGTTTTCATATACTAAGATGAGTTTATATCTTTATATAGATATGTTAGGCACCCTACACTCTAGAGATGATATAGTCTTTGTTAGATATCTATAACGAAAATAGTGATATCTAGCTAGCTAGAATACCCCTAATTTGCTGCCACATTGTGGAGATGCACCTACCAAATAGGGTTATGAGACAATTTGATGGGATTCAGACTATCCCACAGGATTATGAGACAAATCCCAACAATTTATATGATATAGATCTTAAAGGCAAATTAGGAGAGGACAAGGTGATAAAACATGCTAGGTTTATCACCTAGTGGGATGACAAATGTTAGAGACTGGTATAGATGCAGCATGATGATACACTACCATCCATGGTCTCTTTCGACTATTATGATTGATATCATAGGATCATCCGAAGATATATTAGACACTTGGGACCCTATTGGCTGCATTGGAAAGTTTCATATCTAAAATCAATGATTAACTATTAATATTCCATTATAACTTATTGTTCTTGCATATGAATGTGCAGGCAAACACATTTTCTAGGATCTAGGTGTCACGTCCCAAAGGGTACCCTAAACGCGACAGTCCACCACACGCGATACTTAAACTTAAGTATGACCACCTTAGTCATCCCATAAGTTTACATATCGAGTGTAAGGTGTACTTTCACAACTATTAGGATCGCACTTTGATTCGAGTAGTCTTAAGAAAGCATACATAGCATTAAGAATATAAATCACAACAAGATAAACAGTTAAACTTTACAAAAGCCAAGGGGGCATACCCCCGCCAAAATAATAGGAGTCTACATCGTTTAGCCCCAATTACACATATATGAATTCACATTAAAGAGATTTTCCTAGAAGTCCACACCTACACTAGGTCCCGACTTCCTCAAAAGCTCTTTAATTCCATGTGATAAACCTGCACAAAATGTCCTCTCGGAACATCCAAAAATAGGAACGCTGCAACAAAAACTGTTGGGGTATAAGCTAATGCTTAGTGAGATTCATTTTCTTCAAGTAACATGCCCGACCAAGCTAAAATATCTATACAAGCAAGTTATAATTAAGCAACCATATGAATGCACAGGCATATGAGCAAACAAGCATATGACTTTCCGGTAGTCATAAGTGAATGAATTTACGCCCTCCATTCGGGGTTTGGGGTAGTTCATAAGTCATGCAACTACAATTCCAAAGTTGGTCCATAAGACATGCAACCATTGTCCCAATCTTAAGTGGGGTGGTTCATAAGACATGCAACCACAATTTTTTAATGTTGGTTCATAAGTCATGCAACCATAGTTTCATTATTCGAATGGGGTGGTCCATAAGTCATGCGACCCTAGTCCCCTTTCATTAAAGACCCGCTGCCTCCCGAGTACACCTTTGTCCCACCAAGACATACTCGACAATTTATATAAGACTCACTACGTGATATGCATGTATAATTTTCATATAATCATGGTATATTATTAGATAATTTTAAAAGCGATCATACCGATTTCAGACACTCGAAGTCTATACTAGCTCATACAGAGTTATTGCAACAAATCTTGCCTCGATATATTTATCGTTCATTCATGCAAGTTTAGATCACCATTCAACCATAATTTATCTTTGCTAAGTCTAATGCCACTACTATACAAGCACATCCAAGAGCATAATTAATTGAGAAATGAACTCACTTGTCCATGTAGTGAAAATCCATAGTCGTATAGTCCTCGGGAAGTGGTAACCCGTCTCCAATTTCCTAGGTACAAAGAATACCCTCAATGAGCATCTCTTTGAAGTTCTATTAAATTAACAATTTTATTTACTAAGTTCGTCAATTTCCGTCTAGGTTGAATCCTTAACTTAAAAAGGTCATATCTAACTCATTTTAACTCGGAATTTAGCTTATAATATACCGATTTATACCTACTTCGAAAGAGCTATCCATTTCTAAAGTTAATTCAAACATTTAAGGTCATTTAAGGGTCGGAAACGTACTGTACAGTAGGGTTGCGAAAATTCCAGATTTGAGCCTTTGTGAAAAATTGCCATATCTACTCTATTTAACTACTTAGGTTGACTCATATTAGTCCTAAATTGCAAGGAGATCCTAAACAAAATTAAGAGATTACATGCTTATCTAATCCCAAACATAATGTTCAAAAGAAACTTCTAAGAATCCATATTCATAAAACCAACATTCACAAGTTGAAACTCATTGTCTTGTTTTGAGTAATTCCTTTACTAAAACTCACTTAGTTCAATGAAAATAATTTTTCCTATATTATGTATCATCAAAGCATTTCATTTTCAATGTAAAATACTTGTTTTGAGATCAAAAAGAAGGTTTTCAAAATTGGTCTTCTCATAATTACGAATTTCCACTTTGAAACTTACAATGAAAACAAGACCTAAATATTGTCTTCTACAAAGCACTTGATTTATGCAATACTTCTTAGGAAAAACCATTCAAACTTATGAAAATCCATTCCTTAAGATATCTATATCAAGAGCCTCTTATATTTTTGTCTAAATCTTCATTTTAAAGTTGATTGATGGGTTCAAAAATAGGTCTTGGTCTTGATCCGAATTTTCATAAATTTATTTTGGACATATCTCTTGAGAAAATTCATCAAAACTCATGAAAAACAACCCATTACATATTATATCCTAAGAACCCTTCATTTCTTGAATAAAATCCTCATTTGTGAGTTGAAAACATGTTTTTATTTTGGATCTTTGTCTTGATCCGAAAATACAATTTTTGTTTTTGAAAATAAACTTTGAAAATCAACTTTGATTCTTGCAAGATGAAGCCTTGATGATATACATCCATCAAACCTTCATTTTCTTAACAAAAGCTTCCATTTTAAGACTTGAAAGAGGGTTTTTAAAATAGGGCATTGACAAGTTACGAATTTTTCTTTTTCATTCCAACTTGAATCTAAGATCTACTCAATATATATCCATGAAAGCATAAGAAAAACTTAGTAGTAGCCTTGAACTCTAGATCTACACATAAACATAACTAAAGCTTGATAAAACTCTAGATCTACAAGCTATCACAAAACAAGAAGATAAACAAGCCTTCCATATAACAAAAATACTAAGAACAAAAGAGATCATCATCTAGAGGAGTGTTTCACTTCTTGGCATCATCATCCATAGCCTTTTAAGCTTGTGGAATGTCCTTTGATGCATGAAACATCCATGGTATCATCCTAGAACATCTTATAAGAGCAAAAAGGAAAGATTACCTCAAATAATTGCAAGAAATATGTGGAAGCAAGAAAGAAAAATGGGGACAGCTTGTTTGTGAAGAAGACAAGCCAAAAGAAGAGAAAAGAGAGGGAAAAAGAGAGAGGAAAAATTAGGGTTTGTAAAGATGAAAGAGAGAGGAATAAGATGTTTAAATAGAGATAATGTGTGTTAAATAATTTAAAAAAAAATAAACCATCAGCTGCATGGAGGGGGGCTGGCGTGATTGTATGGTGTGGGGGAGTGTTTAGTTTGATTTTAACTTGTATTTTTGAAAGTGTAACAAGTTGCATCCATTTCTAACTAAAATAGACTTTAAAATATCAAATAAATAATTAAAAATAATGAAAAGTGGCTAATTTTATGGGGAATGGGCAGCTGCAATTTTGGGAAGGGAGTGTAAGAAAAAGCAAAAGAAGACATAATAATGTGTAGTAATGATAATGTATGTGTACTTGTGATAAAGTGGCTTTTTGAATAAGAAAATATATAAAATAAATTAAGAAAAATATTTTTATTAAGTAGCAGAATTTTTATGATTTAAATAAAATAATCAATTAAATTATTTTTAGAAATTTAACAATTTAGTTACCGGTAAGAGTAAAATAAGCTTATATGAGCTATAACTGATATTTTTAGAATCCGAAAAATTCTAAACTTGATATTTTTGAAATCCTTATAAAAATACGAGTCTAAAAATATTAAAGATATATTTTTAATTTTCCGAGCCCCGGGACACGCTTTCCAAAGCAGTATCCAAACGGGTTCGAAATAAGCCGAAATTGAACCGATCTGATATTTTTAATAATCAAATATTATTACGGACTATTCTAAACACTTTAATTATTTTTCGACTCCTCGATTTGCGAACTCGGGTTTTGGATCTAAACTGTAGGGTTTTACTCAAGATCCGTTGACTTAAGGTCTCCGGTAGACTTTCCGGCTTAAGGTTTAGGGCTTAGAAAACAGGGGTTTACAACCTACCCACCTTAAAGAAAGTTTTGTCCGCAAAACTTGAAAGACGTACCTGATCCTCAAACAAACTAGGGTACTTCTGCCGCATTTCACTTTCTGCCTCCCAAGTTGCTTCCTCATGTGCATGATTCCTCCAAAGAACCTTCACATACTTAATTTCCTTATTCCTTAACTTTTGTATCTTTGTGTCCAAAATCTGTATGGGTGCTCCTCGTAAGTGAGGTTTTCTTTTAATAACACCGGTTCCAATTCTATAACTTGATCCGGGTCGGCTATGTGCTTGCGAAGAACCGAGACATGAAAAACATTGTGCACACCCGAAAGATTTGGCGGTAAGGCAAGGCGGTATGCTAATTCTCCAACCCGTTCCAATACTTCGAAAGGACCAATATACCGGGGGCTCAACTTTCCTTGTGAGCGAACTCGATGGATACTTTTGATAGGATTTATCTTTAAATACACATGATCACCCACTTGAAACTCAAGAACCCTTCTTTTCAAATCTGCCCAGCTTTTCTGTCTATCCTGAGCTTCCTTCATTCGTTGTTGGATTATCCGAACCTTTCGGTGGCATCTTGCACTAGATCGGGTCCAAGAACTCCTTCTCAACATCATCCCAAAACAACGGGGATCTACACTTACGTCCATATAAGGCCTCATAAGGCGGCATCTTGATAGTCGAGTGATAGCTATTGTTGTAAGCGAACTCAACCAAAGGTAAATGCGCTTCCCAACTTCCCTTGAACTCCATCACACATGCCCTAAGCATATCTTCCAAAGTCTGGATCGTTCTTTCCGACTGTCCATCAGTTTGAGGATGATAGGCTGTGCTAAAATGCAACTTTGTCCCCAAACACTTCTGCAAGCTTATCCAGAACTTAGACACAAACCTCGGGTCTCGATCCGACACAATCCCGGCCGGTACCCCATGTAAACGAACAATTTCCTTCATGTACAGCCTCGCCAATTTATCCATGGAGAAAGTCATACTTATTGGCAAGAAGTGAGCAGACTTAGTTAACCGTCAACCACAACCCATATAGCATCATGACCTGACGGTGTCCTTGGTAAACCACAAACAAAGTCCATAGAAATCTGGTCCCACTTCCACTCCGGTATAGGCAAAGGTTTTAACAATCCACCCGGCCTTTGATGTTCTACCTTCACTTGTTGGCATGTTGGGCACTTAATCACAAAATCTGCCACATCCCGTTTCATTCCGTTCCACCAATAATGTCCCTTAAGGTCTTGGTACATCTTGGTTCCTCCCGGGTGTACCGTGTACCCAGAATTGTGTGCTTCACTCATGATTTCCTTCCTCATTTCTTCGTCATCAGGCACACACAATCGTCCTTCATCCTTACTACATCCTCATCATCTATTGAAAAATCAGTATTTTCCCTCCTGAACTTCTTTCTTATCCTTTGTATCACTTCATCATAGCGCTGAGCCTCTTTAATCCTTTCCACCAAAGTTGGTTCCAACACCAAATTTGCTATTTCCATTTCCAAGTCTTGCCCAACAAATTCGATGCTTAGCCTCTCAAATTCTTTAATCAATTCTTTCTGGTCCGTCAAAAGAGTTGCGACCTCCCCGTGGTTCTTGCGACTCAAGGCATCGGCAACATTCACCCTTCCCGGGCAATAATTTATCCCCAAATCGTAATCTTTAATTAACTCTAGCCATCTTCGCTGCCTCATGTTCACTCCTTTTGGGTGAACAAATACTTAAGACTCTTGTGGTCGGTGTAGATCTCACACCGTTGTCCATATAGGTAATGTCTCCATATCTTCAAGGCAAAGACAACAGGCTAGTTCCAAGTCATGCGTGGGGTAATTTTGCTCATGTGGCCTTACTGTCTTGAAGCATAGGCAATCACCTTTCCTCTTGCATGAGAACGCATCCGAGACCATTTTTCGAAGCATCACTATGTACCGTATAGGGTTTCTCGGGGTTTGGCAAAACCAAAATCGGAGCAGAGACAAGCCTTTGCTTCAATTCTTGAAAACTTTGGTCCCTCTTTTCCGTCCAACAAACTTTCATTCTTTTGCGTTAACTGAGTTAACGGCTTGGCTATCTTGGAAAAGTCTTGGACAAACTTCCTGTAATATCCGGCTAAACCCAAAAAGCTCCTTACTTCAGTCACGGTCTTAGGCGGCTTCCATTCCACCACAGACTTAATCTTCTCGGGGTCTACTGATATGCCTTCACCCGACACAACATGTCCCAAAAATGAAATCCTATCTAGCCAAAAGTCACACTTAGAAAATTTGGCGTATAGCTTATGTTCTCTTAGGATTTGTAAGGCCATGCGAAGGTGCTCTTCGTGTTGCTCTCTCGTCTTCGAGTAAATCAAAATATCATCAATAAACACAATCACACATTTGTCCAACAATGACTTATATACTCGATTCATCAAGTCCATGAAGGCGGCAGGAGCATTCGTTAATCCAAAAGACATCACTAAGAACTCATAATGTCCATAACGAGTCCGAAAAGCAGTCTTCGGCACATCTTCAGGTTTGACCCTTAACTGATGATACCCTGATCGTAGATCAATCCGTGAGAATACACTTGCTCCTTGTAGCTGATCGAAAAGGTCATCAATCCTTGGAAGTGGATACTTATTCTTAATTGTAACCTTGTTCAACTCCCGATAATCAACACATAATCTCATTGAACCATCCTTCTTCTTAACAAATAATACAGGTGCACCCCATGGTGACACACTTGGTCTTATGAATCCATGGTCCAAGAGTTCTTGCAATTGCTTTTGTAATTCCTTTAACTCAACAGGGGCCATACGATACGGCGCTTTAGATATCGGCTCAGTATTTGGCACCAAGTCAATCTCAAATCAATTTCCCTCTTAGGTGGCAAACCTGGTAGCTCATCCGGAAAGACATCGAGAAATTCTTTGACAACCGTTATATCCTCAATCTTAGGTAATCCTTCTTTTTTCTGTTGCATTAAGACAACCTTCACTTTCCATCTATCCTCTCCATCCATAAGCAACTCAAATGAGCATAGATCAGTTCCTCTTGAAACTACCGTCTCACCTGTGAACTCAACATCCATTCCATCAACATCCTTGAAATTTACTTTCTTCCTTCGACAATCCACAACGGCTTTAGCAATGGCTAACCAACTCATACCCAAAATCACTTCATATTTACTCATCTCCAATACTATCAAATCACACTTCGTACCATGCCCATGAATCTCCATTGGACAATCCTTTAGCATCTCATTTGTCGTCACCACACTCCCAGTCGGGGTTCTAACACGAAAGCTAGAGGCAATAGTGGCTATTGGTAAACCAACTTGTCTAGCCAATCTGGTGGTGATGAACGAATGTGTGGCTCCCGTGTCAAAAAGAGCATAAGCAGTCGTCTTAGCTATCCGTATGTGTCCTGCGTCCAACACTTACTAATCACTACCTTCATCCTAACTTATCTTCCTAACTACTTTAACTTAACCAAACTTGTTTTTCTTTTCTTATACTTGAATCTTAACAAATCAAAGCAGCAGAAAACAAAGACAAGAGTTAGAAGACCTACCTGTCACAAGACCGAAGTCCGGGCCATTATCCTCCTCGAGAGCAGCCAATCCGCAGTCTTCATTTCCCATCTCTTCGCATACCCATTGCCCTTCGAGGTTGTAGATCCTCATTCCGTGCATTGCTGACCCAGCACGGCTACTATTATTGTTCCCACTATTCCCGTTCCCGGGTCTTGCTGCCGCTGATCCCCCAAAAGGTTTAGCTGGAGCATTCTTCCTTTGAGGGCACTCATTGGCAAAGTGACCAAATTGCTTGCAGACAAAGCACATGGTCGTAGTCTTCTTTGGGCAGTTAGCAATCTTGTGGGATGAGTCGCCACAGAAATAACACTTATCTGCCAACTGTGGGCATTTCTTGGGGTAGTGATCCCCCTTACATTTCCAGCAACTGACACTCTTAGGGGTAGCCTGTCCCCCACTAGTGTTACCCTTATAGCCATAAGACGGCTTGAACCTCTTGTGGGAGAATCCAGATCCTGATCCCCCATAAAACTTCTTTCCAAAAACCGAGGGTGGCTTCTCAGCAGTCTTGCCCTTCCTTTTCTTAGCCCCTTCCACTATCCGGGCTCTTTCTACTAGCTCAACAAAGTTCTTAATATTAAACTCTTCTAGCCTCATCCTCAACTCCTCATCTAATCCATTTAAGAAAACTCGTATTTTTAGCTCCTCACTGTGCTTGTAAGAATCCGGAGCATATTGCAGTAATCGACTAAACTCAGTTTCATATTGCTCCACAGTCCTTCCCTTCTGAGCAATGTTCAGGAATTCTGAGCTGAACTGCACCCGGAGACTTCCGGGGAAGAATTCTCCAAAACTCATGG
This sequence comes from Combretum micranthum, assembly GCA_024138025.1. Taxonomy (NCBI): domain Eukaryota; kingdom Viridiplantae; phylum Streptophyta; class Magnoliopsida; order Myrtales; family Combretaceae; genus Combretum; species Combretum micranthum. Next base: position 267,775 of record JAMXBD010001864.1, read on the forward strand.
CGGAACCTTTCCCAAGTAACTGGTGGCATGAGCTCTCTTTCTTTCGATTCCCACCAAACCCGTGCATTCAACCGAAGCAGGTAAGTGCCATAATCAACTCTCAGGTGGTGTGGCACTCAAAAGCCCTGAAGGATCGCTCTATCTGAGCTAACCAATCCTCAGCCTCATCGGTCTCCCAAAAGTCCCTTCAAAATATCTGTTACTCTTAATGAACTCGGGTAGGGAGCTTCTGTATGGCCTCATAGGTGGTGGAGGAGGCAAAGGCGCAGTGTGAGAGTGCGCGCTTTCCTGTGCTGGCATCCCCACAGAAGCTTGGGGTGCAGGTGGTGGCGGAGTTGGAGCTGGAGCTGTGCTTGTGCCGCTGCCGGCAAACTTTGTCGAAGTGCTTCGAGCACTTGTGTCATTTGTGCCATTTGTCCAAGCATGGCTTGCAAAGCTACCTGTGTAGCATCTGCAGGAGGATTTGGAGGAGGGGCGGCTTGTTGCCCTTCTTCCATATTGGGTTGATTGGAGGCGCTTTCCTCCTGACGTCTCCTTCTTCTACCTCGGCTGTAGCAAATTTTATTTTTGTCTAGTTAAGTAATCTTCTCAATATATTCTATTAATGTTTTCAAACGAGGTAACGGAAATAAAAGAAGTAGTAATACGAGCGGAAAATACAAGTGTAAAAAGGTAAATCAGGGAATTTAAGTAATAAAATTCTGAGATCATAAAACATAAATATAGCTTTATTGAAATTTGAACAACATGCAAAAATCCTCATAATCAAAATCAAGTAAAATTTTATACTATAAGCAACAACGAAACAATCAACATGTAACAATACAATCAAAAAGCAACTAAAGCAACTAAGCGGCATTCTATGGAGTCTCATTAGGTCACCTATGAAGGTTTTGCGATACTAAGTCGATTGTTTCCTAGTGGTTACTATCCAAAGGGTTAGATGATAGGATTTTAGGACCGATACTATGGTCGTCTTCCCATCTAAGTCTTCCTTAGTAATTCTATTATATCCTTCCTTTTTATCCTTTCTTAAGGCTATTTATTTGTAGTTATGATTGTAAACTCTTAACCATGCTCTGATACCAACTTAAACTGTCACGCCCCAAAGGGTACCCTAAACGCGACAGTCCACCACACGATATTTAAACTTAAGTATGACACCTTAGTCATCCCATAAGTTTACATATCGTGTGTAAGGTGTACTCACACAACTTTTAGGATCACACTTTGATTCGAGTAGTCTTAAGAAAGCATACATAGCATTAAGAATATAAATCACAACAAGATAAACAGTTAACTTTACAAAAGCCAAGGGGGCATACCCCCGCCAAAATAATAGGAGTCTACATCGTTTAGCTCCAATTACACATATATGAATTCACATTAAAGAGATTTTCCTAGAAGTCCACGCCTACACTAGGTCCCGACTTCCTCAAAAGCTCTTTAATTCCATGTGATAAACCTGCAAAATGTCCTCTCGGAACATCCAAAAATAGGAACTGCAACAAAAACTGTTGGGGTATAAGCTAATGCTTAGTGAGATTCATTTTCTTCAAGTAACATGCCCGACCAAGCTAAAATATCTATACAAGCAAGTTATAATTAAGCAACCATATGAATGCACAAGCATATGAGCAAACAAGCATATGACTTTCCGGTAGTCATAAGTGAATGAATTTACGCCCTCCATTCGGGGTTTGGGGTAGTTCATAAGTCATGCAACTACAATTCCAAAGTTGGTCCATAAGACATGCAACCATGTCCCAATCTTAAGTGGGGTGGTCCATAAGACATGCAACCACAATTTTAATGTTGGTCATAAGTCATGCAACCATAGTTTCATTATTCGAATGGGTGGTCCATAAGTCATGCGACCCTAGTCCCCTTTCATTAAAGACCCGCTGCCTCCCGAGTACACCTTTGTCCCACCAAAGACATACTCGACAATGATAAGACTCACTACGTGATATGCATGTACAATTTATTCATATAATCATGGTATATTAATTAGATAATTTAAAAGGTGATCATACGATTTCAGACATTCCAAATCTATACTAGCTCATACAGAGTTATTGCAACAAAGCTTGCCTCGATATACTTATCGTTCATTCATGCAAGTTTAGATCACCATTCACCATTTCTTTTCCTAAGTCTAATGCCACTACTACTACAAGCACATCCAAGAGCATAATTAATTGAGAAATGAACTCACTTGTCCATGTAGTGAAAATCCACTAGTCGTAATAGTCCTCGGGAAGTGGTAACCCGTCCTCCAATTCACCTAGGTACAAAGAATACCCTCAATGAGCATATCTTATGAAGTTCTATTAAACTTAACAATTTTATTTACTAAGTTCGTCAATTTCCGTCTAGGTTGAATCCTTAACTTAAAAAGGTCATATCTAACTCATTTTAACTCGGAATTTAGCTTATAATATACCGATTTATACCTACTTCGAAAGAGCTATCCATTTCTAAAGTTAATTCAAACATTAAGGTCATTTAAGGGTCGGAAACTACTGTACAGTAGGGTTGCGAAAATTCCAGATTTGAGCCTTTGTGAAAAATTGCCATATCTACTCTATTTAACTACTTAGGTTGACTCATATTAGTCCTAAACTTGCAAGGAGATCCTCTAAACAAAATTAAGAGATTACACATGCTTATCTAATCCCAAACATAATGTTCAAAAGAAACTTCTAAGAATCCATATTCATAAAACCAACATTCACAAGTTGAAACTCATTGTCTTGTTTTGAGTAATTCCTTTACTAAAACACTTAGTTCAATGAAAATAATTTTTCCTATATTATGTATCATCAAAGCATTCATTTTCAATGTAAAATACTTGTTTTGAGATCAAAAAGAAGGTTTTCAAAATGTCTTCTCATAATTACGAATTTCCACTTTGAAACTTACAATGAAAACAAGACCTAAATATTGTCTTCTACAAAGCACTTGATTTATGCAATACTTCTTAGGAAAACCCATTCAAACTTATGAAAATCCATTCCTTAAGATATCTATATCAAGAGCCTCTTATATTTTTGTCTAAATCTTCATTTTAAAGTTGATTGATGGGTTTCAAAATAGGTCTTGGTCTTGATCCGAATTTTCATAAATTTATTTTGGACATATCTCTTGAGAAAATTCATCAAAACTCATGAAAAACAACCCATTACATATTATATCCTAAGAACCCTTCATTTCTTGAATAAAATCCTCATTTGTGAGTTGAAAACATGTTTTTATTTTGGATCTTTGTCTTGATCCGAAAATACAATTTTTGTTTTTGAAAATAAACTTTGAAAATCAACTTTGATTCTTGCAAGATGAAGCCTTGATGATATACATCCATCAAACCTTCATTTTCTTAACAAAAGCTTCCATTTTAAGACTTGAAAGAGGGTTTTTAAAATAGGGCATTGACAAGTTACGAATTTTTCTTTTTCATTCCAACTTGAATCTAAGATCTACTCAATATTAACCATGAAAGCATAAGAAAAACTTAGTAGTAGCCTTAAACTCCTAGATCTACACATAAACATAACTAAAGCTTGATAAAACTCTAGATCTACAAGTTATCACATAAACAAGAAGATAAACAAGCCTTCCATATAACAAAAATACTAAGAACAAAAGAGATCATCATCTAGAGGAGTGTTTCACTTCTTGGCATCATCATCCATAGCCTTTTAGCTTGTGGAATGTCCTTTGATGCATGAAACATCCATGGTATCATCCTAGAACATCTTATAAGAGCAAAAAGGGAAAGATTACCTAAATAATTGCAAGAAATATATGTGGAAGCAAGAAAGAAATGGGGACAGCTTGTTTGTGAGAAGACAAGCCAAGAAGAAGAGAAAAGAGAGGGAAAAAGAGAGAGGAAAAATATAGGGTTTGTAAAGATGAAAGAGAGAGAGAATAAGATGTTTAAATAGAGATAATGTGTGTTAAATAATTTAAAAAAAAATAAAACCATCAGCTGCATGGAGAGGGGCTGGCGTGAATTGTTGGTGTGGGGGAGTGTGTGTAGTTTGATTCTTTTGTATTTTTGAAAGTGTAACAAGTTGCATCCATTTCTAACTTAAAATAGACTTTAAAATATCAAATAAATAATTAAAAATAATGAAAAGTGGCTAATTTTATGGGGAATGGGCAGCTGCAATTTTGGGAAGGAGTGTAAGAAAAAGCAAAAGAAGACATAATAATGTGTAGTAATGATAATGTATGTGTACTTGTGATAAAGTGGTTTTTGAATAAGAAAATATATAAATAAATTAGAAAAATATTTTTATTTAAGTGGCAGAATTTTTATGATTTAAATAAAATAATCAATTAAATTATTTTTAGAAATTTACAATTAGTTACCGGTAAGATAAAATAAGCTATATGAGCTATAACTGATATTTTTAGAATCCGAAAAATTCTAAATGATATTTTTGAAATCCTTATAAAATACGAGTCTAAAAATATTAAGATATTTTTTAATTTTCGAGCCCGGGACAGCTTTCCAAAGCAGTATCCAAACGGGTTCGAAATAAGCCGAAATGAACCGATCTGATTTTTTAAATTCAAATATTATTACGGACTATCTAAAACTTTAATTATTTTCACTCCTCGATTTGCGAACTCGGGTTTTCGGATCTAAACTGTAGGGTTTTACTAAAGATCCGGTTGACTTAAGGTCTCGGTAACTTTCCGGCTTAAGGTTTAGGCTTAGAAAACAGGGGTTTACCAACCTACACTTAAAGAAAGTTTGTCGCGCAAAACTTGAAAGACGTACCTGATCCTCAAACAAACTAGGGTACTTCTGCCGCATTTCACTTTCTGCCTCCCAAGTTGCTTCCTCATGTGCATGATTCCTCCAAAGAACCTTCACATACTTAATTCCTTATTCCTTAACTTTTGTATCTTTGTGTCCAAAATCTGTATCGGGTGTTCCTCATAAGTGAGGTTTCTTTTAATAACACCGGTTCCAATTCTATAACTTGATCCGGGTCGGCTATGTGCTTGCGAAGAACGAGACATGAAAAACATTGTGCACCCGAAAGATTTGGCGGTAAGCAGGCAAGGTATGCTAATTCTCCAACCGTTCCAATACTTCGAAAGGACCAATATACCGGGGGCTCAACTTTTTGTGAGCGAACTCGATGGATACTTTTGATAGGATTTATCTTTAAATACACATGATCACCCATTGAAACTCAGAACCCTTCTTTTCAAATCTGCCCAGCTTTTCTGTCTATCCTGACTTCTTCATTCGTTGTTGGATTATCGAACCTTTCGGTGGCATCTTGCACTAGATCGGGTCCAAGAACTACCTCTCAACATCATCCAAAACAAACGGGATCTACACTTACGTCCATATAAGGCCTCATAAGCGGCATCTTGATAGTCGAGTGATAGCTGTTGTAAGCGAACTCAACCAAAGGTAATGCGCTTCCAACTTCCTTGAACTCCACACATGCCCTAAGATATTCCAAAGTCTGGATCGTTCTTTCGACTGTCCATCAGTTTGAGGATGATAGGCTGTGCTAAATGCAACTTTGTCCCCAAACACTTCTGCAAGCTTATCCAACTTAGACACAAACCTCGGGTCTCGATCCGACACAATCCCGGCCGGTACTCCATGTAAACGAAAATTTCCTTAATGTAAGACTCTGCCAATTTATCCATGGAGAAAGTCATACTTATTGGCAAGAAGTGAGAGACTTAGTTAACCGATCTACCAACCCATATAGCATCATGACCTGACGACGTCTTGGTAAGCCACAAACAAAGTCCATAGAAATCTGGTCCCACTTCCACTCGGTATAGGCAAAGGTTTTAAAACCCACCCGGCCTTGATGTTCCACCTTCACTTGTTGGCATGTTGGCACTTAATCACAAAATCTGCCACATCCCGTTTCATTCCAGTTCCACCAATAATGTCCCTTAAGGTCTTGGTACATCTTGGTTCCTCCGGGTGTACCGTGTACCCAGAATTGTGTGCTTCACTCATGATTTCCCTCCTCATTTCTTCGTCATCAGGCACACACAATCGTCCTTCCATCCTTACATCCTCATCATCTATGAAAAATCAGTATTTTCCCTCCTACTTCTTTTTATCCTTTGTATCACTTCATCATAGCGCTGAGCCTCTTTAATCCTTTCCACCAAAGTTGGTTCCAACACCAAATTTGCTATTTCCATTTCAAGTCTTGCCCAACAAATTCGGCTTAGCCTCTCAAATTCTTTAATCAATTCTGGTCCGTCAAAAGAGTTGCGACCTCCCGTGGTTCTTGCGACTCAAGGCATCGGCAACTGCATTCACCCTTCCCGGGCAATAATTTATCCCCAAATCGTAATCTTTAATTACTCTAGCATCTTCGCTGCCTCATGTGTTCAACTCCTTTTGGGTGAACAAATACTTAAGACTCTTGTGGTCGGTGTAGATCTCACACCGTTGTATAGGTAATGTCTCCATATCTTCAAGGCAAAGACAAAAGGCTAGCTCTAAGTCATGCGTGGGGTAATTTTGCTCATGTGGCCTTAGCTGTCTTGAAGCATAGGCAATCACCTTCCCTTCTTGCATGAGAACGCATCCGAGACCATTTTTCGAAGCATCACTATGTACCGTATAGGATTTCTCGGGGTTTGGCAAAACCAAAATCGGAGCAGAGACAAGCCTTTGCTTCAATTCTTGAAAACTTTCGTCCCTCTTTTCCGTCCAAACAAACTTTTCATCCTTTTGCGTTAACTGAGTTAACGGCTTGGCTATCTTGGAAAAGTCTTGGACAAACTTCCTGTAATATCCGGCTAAACCCAGAAAGCTCCTTACTTCAGTCACGGTCTTAGGCGGCTTCCATTCCACCACAGACTTAATCTTTCGGGTCTACTGATATGCCTTCACCCGACACAACATGTCCCAAAAATGAAATCCTATCTAGCCAAAAGTCACACTTAGAAAATTTGGCATATAGCTTATGTTCTCTTAGGATTTGTAAGGCCATGCGAAGGTGCTTCGTGTTGCTCTGTCTTCGAGTAAATCAAAATATCATCAATAAACACAATCACACATTTGTCCAACAATGATTATATACTCGTTCATCAAGTCCATGAAGGCGCAGGAGAGCATTCGTTAATCCAAAGACATCACTAAGAACTCATAATGTCCATAACGAGTCCGAAAAGCAGTCCTTGGCACATCTTCAGGTTTGACCCTTAACTGATGTACCCTGATCGTAGATCAATCCGTGAAATACACTTGCTCCTTGTAGCTGATCGAAAAGGTCATCAATCCTTGGAAGTGGATACTTATTCTTAATTGTAACCTTGTTCAACTCCCGATAATCAACACATAGTCTCATTGAACCATTCTTCTTAACAAAATAAAAGGTGCACCCCATGGTGACACACTTGGTCTATAAATCCATGGTCCAAGAGTTCTTGCAATTGCTTTTGTAATTCCTTTAACTCAACAGGGGCCATACGATACGGCGCTTTAGATATCGGCTCAGTATTTGGCACCAAGTCAATCTCAAAATCAATTTCCTCTTAGGTGTAAACCTGGTAGCTCATCCGGAAAGACATCGAGAAATCGTTGACAACCGTTATATCCTCAACCTTAGGTAATCCTTCTTCTTTTTCTGTTACATTAAGACAACCTTCACTTTTCATTCATCCTCTCCATCCATAAGCAACTCAAATGAGCATAGATCAGTTCTCTTTGAAACTACCGTCTCACCTGTGAACTCAACATCCTATTCCATCAACATCTTGAAATTTACTTTCTTCCTTCGACAATCCACAACGGCTTTAGCAATGGCTAACCAACTCATACCCAAAATCACTTCATTTACTCATCTCCAATACTATCAAATCACACTTCGTACCATGCCATGAATCTCCATTGGACAATCCTTAGCATCTCATTTGTCGTCACCACACTCCCAGTCGGGGTTCTAACACGAAAGCTAGAGGCAATAGTGGCTATTGGTAACCAACTTGTCTAGCCAATCTAGTGGTGATGAACGAATGTGTGGCTCCCGTGTCAAAAAGAGCATGGCAGTCGTCTTAGCTATCCGTATGTCTGCGTCCAATACTTACTATCACTACATTCATCCAATCCTAACTTATCTTTCTAACTCTTTAACTTAACCAAACTTTTTTTTCTTTTATTATAGAATCTTAACAAATCAAAGCAGCAGAAAACAAAGACAAGAGTTAGAAGACCTACCTGTAACAAGACCGAAGTCCGGCCATTATCCTCCTCGAGAGCAAGCCAACCGCAGTCTTCATTTCCCATCTCTTCGCATACCCATTGCCCTTCGAGGTTGTAGATCCTCATTCCATGCATTGCTGACCCAGCACGGCTACTATTATTGTTTCCACCATTCCCGTTCCCGGGTTGTGCCGCTGATCCCCCAAAAGGTTTAGCTGGAGCATTCTTCCTTTGAGGGCACTCATTGGCAAAGTGACCAAATTGCTTGCAGACAAAGCACATGGTAGTAGTCTTTTTGGGCAGTTAGCAATCTTGTGGGATGAGTCGCCACAGAAATAAACATTATCTGCCAACTGTGGGCATTTCTTGGGGTAGTGATCCCCCTTACTTTCCAGCAACTGACACTCTTTAGGGGTAGCCTGTCCCCCACTAGTGTTACCCTTATAGCCATAAGACGGCTGAACCTTTGTGGGAGAATCCAGATCCTGATCCCCATAAAACTTCTTTCCAAAAACCGAGGGTGGCTTCTCAGCAGTCTTGCCCTTCCTTTTCTTAGCCCCTTCCACTATCCGGGCTCTCTCACTAGCTCAACAAAGTTCTAATATTAAACTTTCTAGCCTCATCCTCAACTCCTCATCTAATCCATTTAAGAAAACTCGTATTTTTAGCTCACTGGTTGTGCTTGTAAGAATCCGGAGCATATTGCAGTAATCGACTAAACTCAGTTCATATTGCTCCACAGTCCTTCCTTTTGAGCAATGTTCAGGAATTCTGAGCTGAACTGCACCCGGAGACTCCCGGGGAAGTAATTCTCCAAAAACTCATGGCGGAACCTTTCCCAAGTAACTGGTGGCATGAGCTCTCTTTCTTTCGATTCCCACCAAACCCGTGCATTCAACCGAAGCAGGTAAGTGCCATAATCAACTCTCAGGTGGTGTGGCACTCAAAAGCCCTGAATGATCGCTCTATCTGAGCTAACCAATCCTCAGCCTCATCCGGTCTCCCAAAAGTCCCTTCAAAATATCTGTTACTCTTAATGAACTCGGGTAGGGAGCTTCTGTATGGCCTCATAGGTGGTGGAGGAGGCAAAGGCGCAGTGTGAGAGTGCACGCTTTCCTGTGCTGGCATCCCCACAGAAGCTTGGGGGCAGGTGGTGGCGGAGTTGGAGCTGGAGCTTGTGCTTGTGCCGCTGCCGGCAAACTTTGTCGAAGTGCTTCGAGCACTTGTGTCATTGTGCCATTTGTCCAAGCATGGCTTGCAAAGCTACCTTGTGTAGCATCTGCAGGGGATTTGGAGGAGGGGCGGCTTGTTGCCCTTCTTCCATATTGGGTTGATTGGAGGGCTTTCCTCCTGACGTCTCTCCTTCTACCTCGGCTGTAGAAATTTTATTTTTGTCTAGTTAAGTAATCTTCTCAATATATTCTATTAATGTTTTCAAACGAGGTAACGGAAATAAAAGAAGTAGTAATACGAGCGGAAAATACAAGTTGAAAAGGTAAATCAGGAATTTAAGTAATAAAATTCTGAGATCTAAAACATAAATATAGCTTTATGAAATTTAACACACATGCAAAAATTCATAATCAAAATCAAGTAAATTTTATACTAATAAGCAACAACGAAACAATCAACATGTAACAATAACAATACAATCAAAAACCACTAAAGTAACTAAGCATTCTCATGAGATCTCATTAGGTCACTATGAAGGTTTTGTGATAAAGTCGAGTTTCCTAGTGGTTACCACAAGGGTTAGAATGATAGGATTCTAGGGACCGATACTATGGTCGTCTTCCCATCTAAGTCTTCCTTGGTATTCTATTCTATCCTTTTTTATCCTTTCTTAAGGATATTTATTTGTAGTTATGATTGTAAACTCTTAACCATGCTCTGATACCAACTTAAACTGTCACGCCCCAAAGGGTACCCTAAAACGACAGTCCACACGCGATACTTAAACTTAAGTATGACCACCTTAGTCATCCCATAAGTTTACATATCGAGTGTAAGGTGTACTTTCACAACTTTAGGATCACATTTTGATTCGAGTAGTCTTAAGAAAGCATACATAGCATTAAGAATATAAATCACAACAAGATAAACAGTTAACTTTACAAAAGCCAAGGGGCATACCCCCGCCAAAATAATAGGAGTCTACAGTTTAGCTCCAATTACATATATGAATTCACATTAAAGAGATTTTCCTAGAAGTCCACGCCTACTAGGTCCCGACTTCCTCAAAAGCTCTTTAATTCCATGTGATAAACCTGCACAAAATGTCCTCTCGGAAATAAATAGGAAACGCTGCAACAAAAACTGTTGGGGTATAAGCTAATGCTTAGTGAGATTCTTTTCTTCAAGTAACATGCCGACAAGCTAAAATATCTATACAAGCAAGTTATAATTAAGCAACCATATGAATGCACAAGCATATGAGCAAAAAGCATATGACTTTCCGGTAGTCATAAGTGAATGAATTTACGCCCTCCATTCGGGGTTTGGGTAGTTCATAAGTCATGCAACTACAATTCCAAAGTTGGTCCATAAGACATGCAACCATGTCCCAATCTTAAGTGGGGTGGTCATAAGACATGCAACCACAATTTTTAATGTTGGTTCATAAGTCATGCAACCATAGTTTCATTATTCGAATGGGGTGGTCCATAAGTCATGCGACCTAGTCCCCTTTCATTAAAGACCCGCTGCCTCCCGAGTACACCTTTGTCCCACCAAAGACATACTCGACAATGATATAAGACTCACTACGTGATAGCATGTACATTTATTCATATAATCATGGTATATTACTTAGATAATTTTAAAAGCGATCAACCGATTCAGACATCTATTATAATAGCTCATACAGAGTTATTACAACAAATCTTGCCTCGATATATTATCGTTCATTCATGCAAGTTTAGATCACCATTCAACCACAATTTATCTTTCCTAAGTCTAATGCCACTACTACTACGCACATCAAGAGCATATTAATTGAGAAATGAACTCACTTGTCCATGTAGTGAAAATCCACTAGTCGTAATAGTCCTCGGGAAGTGGTAACCCGTCACTCCAATTCACCTAGGTACAAAGAATACCTCAATGAGCATCTCTTATGAAGTTCTATTAAACTTAACAATTTTATTTACTAAGTTCGTCAATTTCCGTCTAGGTTGAATCCTTAACTTAAAAAGGTCATATTAACTCATTTTAACTCGGAATTTAGCTTATAATATACGATTTATACCTACTTCGAAAGAGCTATCCATTTCTAAAGTTAATTCAAACATTTAAGGTCATTTAAGGGTCGGAACGTACTGTACAGTAGGGTTGCGAAAATTCCAGATTTGAGCCTTGTGTGAAAATTGCCA